>VNWY01001710.1:0-12046 GCA_009869845.1 Pseudachorutes palmiensis
AAGGCAAAGGAGGCTGCGAATTCCCATTCCAAGCAGGTGGCCCAATGGTGGCTCCCACACGTTTGGAAACAGAATTTTTAGGGAATATTTGAAAGGTTCAAGGGATGCAAACATTCCCATTGAAGTGATGACATAAGGTGCAAGTAGCAACACGAGAGTAAGACATTTGAGGCCAAATTCAATCCAATTGTAGTCATCATGTCCCTCCGTTCTTTTTCGTTTTCCTACATTCAAATGACATTCAATGAACAACCTTTGGAATAATCCGGAACCTCGAAACTTTCAGTGCTCCCGACTGAACTTCAACCTGAACTTACTCCGATTTATGTCGTTGAGACTGAAAATCACCCGGGCAGCATCTTCTGCGTATGTCACAAGTACCCAACTGCTGAAAAGACCGTAACACCCAAGAATGCTCAGAAGTAGGGTCGTTATTGTTGCTTCTATTGGTGGTGAGAGTGGGTTCCTGCCAAGAATAAGTTCGCGCAGAAGCACAAGGAAGCAAGATCCAACTCCTGCAAATCCCACAATTAAGATGGTCATAAAGTGCCACATTTTGCTTTCCCGAGGTTTAGTGTGGAGACTAAATCGTTGATTTTCGGGATGCCATTCCATAGGGAAGGTCCAAGTATAGCCATGCAGTTTCTGGTAAAAGTCAATTGGAGAAACATTTGGGTTGAATAGGGAACTTAAAGGAATCTTGAAAGAAGCCTTGAGAAATGATGCTATTTCTGCCATAACTGCTGCCTACGGTAATAGGAACATTGCAACTCATGCATTTCAGATAACATTCAAAATGGAAACTGTTGAAGAAAATGGTTAAATTATTTACTATTAAGTAGCTATTAAGTTTTTCCTCTTTTCGATTTTTGCTGTTTGAATCATTAATGGAATCAAGGAATCCATTTGATTGAATCTATTAATGGAAGCATAAATTGTTTAGAGTTTTGGATCGGAGCCAATTCTTTCATTTGAAGACTATTCCATAATAGAAACTAAGAAATAAAGCGGACATGGCCAAGTGATTCATCGATCCAGTCCAGCTCAGTGTTTTACCGTCTAAATTCAATTTCTTTTCTCGATTTGAGTCTTGCTCTAAAGTTTTAATGAAACATTAGTGCGACTGAAAATTCTGTATTCGAATAATGTATTTCCATAAGACTTTCCCACTTGGTTGAACCCCTTTATTTTTAAGAATTACTTTAAGAATTGTATATTTCCCAATAAACGTTTGGTGGTATCAAGAATTGAAGAGTTAGCGCCTGTCCAATAAATCCGAAGCAATGGAAGTGACAGCAGAGGTTGACCTTCCCTTCTCCTTCTTCTCTTTGTCCTTGTCCTTGTCATCATCCCCACCCACAAGTATTTCAGTAGCAGCGGCTTCAGAGTTTGCAGTGTTAATCGTCTGCGACGTCACATTCCCGCCTGTAGTCTTCAGCTTCTGATCCAAGTCGGTCGTTGCATTTTTGAATTCACTCACTTCCAGTTTGTCCACGAGTGCAGAGGCATCTGCCGTCTTGTTTTCAGTATTGTCGGAAGAAAGAACGGTTTGCTCAATCTGCTTCACTCCATCCGTGTGAACAATTTTGCTTGTAAAGCCAGACGTAGAGAAGGCAGATGTTTCACCATCGTTCGTGGCTTTACTTGAATTGGTAAAGTTGAATGAGGAATAAACGGATCCCAACTTTGGAAGTGCTGGGAGTCCAACAGGAAGTTTGATTTGAGCTTCTGTGGCTGCGAGTAAAAGGGCCAATGCAAGGCCAGAGGCTAATCGAAATCGAAACATTCTTCTTCAATCAGCTAAACCTTTCGTCGCCTAATGCGGAAAAACAACTGGATTGGTTTCTTTTCCTGAACAGATTCTTAAATTGAAGACGAGGGCGCAATTAACTTATTCCGACAAAAGAAGAGAAATTGTAAAAGTAAAGGACAATTACTAGAACAATGGACTACATCGGATACAGACACAAAAGAGTTAACCTTCGTGGCTCAAATGGAAAAACATTCCTTGAAATCCTCTAACAATATGCGCGTTTAACAATAAAATACAATATGAATATAAGTTTAATTTTTCGCAACTGTCATTTGTTGAAATTTCAGTCTGGCTATAAAGAGGATGGCAAAGATGATGGCTGCGATGGTGCATCGGAGACGAATCCGGCGCCATCTTAATTTCCACCTGACAAGGACAGAATTCTCGAAAATGAAATCCCCACTCTGGCTCAGGCGCCAACCCATCTGAAAACACGGAATATTCAATATCAACTGCCAGTCGTAGGAAATGAATGTTTTCACCTCCGCTTGTTGAACAGTCGTGTCAACATGTTTGGGCCACGAGTCTAACTTTGCTTGCATCAATTTCATCTTTCGCCTCTTCATAAACGCCCTTGGGTCTCGTTACCTGCAATTACCAACAAAAGTTTAACAACAAAGTTAAGTTTTTTGTGATTGGATGAATTGACCTTTGTAGTTTCCGGGTTTTTCCTATCTTCTGGTATTTGTTCCCACACGGGTACTTTGAAATGTACTTTTTTCTTCTTCACAGGCGATGGGGCAATGGCCTTGTGCTCAAGACCAATGAGAATGTCCGGGATGGAAACACCGTCATCCTCTTCTTCTAAAATGACTGGCTCTGACACTGATTCTGACACTGTTCTCCTTCTCCATGAAATCGGGAGTGCCCAGTAACTAGCACTACTGGCTACAATGGAGTTCTTATGTCTCGAGAATCCAGGCGGCATAGCCACTGACTCCTCCTCTTCACTTTCAGTCTCAGGGTCTGGTCGTGGTCTCGTCTCTTCCGCTAACAACGCTTTGGCCAATGAAGCTTCAAGGGACTCTTCTGCTACATTCGAGCTGACCAAACAGTCCTCAACTATACTCGTCATCACCACTTCTGCTAGAAGGTTTGGCACACACTCGTCAAGGGGTGTGACCTCTTCTGATTGGATGTCATTCACCACACACTCCTCTTCTACTATGGCCATCTTCGCCACTTTCGGTGACGGTGACCCTTCAACGGATGTCATCGTGGCCTCTTTTAGTTCATTGGTCACCGATGCGCCAACAAGGGCAGCCTCTGTTGGTGACATTTCACTCACGATAGGCTCTGTTGTGGTCATGATGACAACTTCTGATTGTTCGTTGACCAAAGATCCTAATGCGCTGACTCCTTCTTGGAGGTCATTCCCCACTACCTCCTCACTTGACATTTTCAAACTTGTTTTAAGTGTTAAACTAAAACTCTAGTTGGGCTCCTTTGTCCCAATCCAGAACTGCGAACTCTTCCCTCTGAATATTTTTATATTCTGCATGGAAAATGTTTTTTTGGCAAACGGATTCAGTAGCAATAAAGTTGTGACTTAGCTTCTTGGCCTGTTTTGATTAAAAAAGATAAAAGTGGAACAGAGCAGCAACTTTTTTTACGACACAAGGAAAGGAAAACAAGATCATGTTCACACAAGGTTCGAGAAATGCATCACAACAAAGTGTGCTGCTGCTGCGTTTAGAAGAATCATTGACGACCCGGGTAAATGGGAAGAAAAATGCTCAAAAACCATTTCTCACACTTCTGACTTTGCTGTCCCGTTTTTGGCAAAATTCCTTGCAGGCGTGAGCTTATTAGCTTTTACTTCACAGCACGTGTTCCCAAAAGCCGTAAAACCCTAATGTCGGAATTATTCCAGAATTTATTTCTTTTAACCTTGGTGTATAAAAATACCAGTATCGAATTGTTCATTGTTGTTCATGAGACCAGAGCAGTTAGACAGGGATTGTGTCTCCTTATAAATAAATTAATTTAAATCCTTATTTGCGATTCCTAGGAGAGTGATCTAATGCACTCTATTAACTAAAGTTAGAAAAACGTGGAATGGAAGGGTTCACATGGAATTTATGAAGATCTCACCTCACCTAATCTCATTAGTTGTGTATCAAAGTATTCGTTTGCGAGTGTAATTTCTTTCTAAGTGAACACGGGTGTGGAATGCTGTGGTTTAAGTTTCGCTGCTAAATTTTGAATCCAAGGTTCCAGTTTTGTGTGATTTGTATCCTTCAGTCTATAATTCTGGAGAGGTTTCACCAGACTCAGGTAGTTTCCGTAGCTTCCAGACGCCAATGTTGCCATCATCGCTGCAGGGAAAGAAAAAGAATTAAGGTCGTCAAATTGAGAGTCCATGAACTCGTCCAGTGGACATGGTCATAATGTCCTCATGTCTCCTCAGATGACTGGGAGGAAGGACACCAGCACGAGTAGCAAATAAGCGTTTCTGTGGTGTGAACATGTAACTGCTGCTCAACCACGTGTCCTTCAATTTCCAAAACTTCAACTGTCCAATGCTGCATGCGTATTCAGATTAAACAAGAAAGTTAGACACCGCACCCAAAGAGAAAGCATCAAATAATCAAATAATTTTTAAAGAATCCTCCCGTTCTTATCCCCCAGCGTTCAAAACGGAGTTTACTTACTTGGAGCCGGTGAAAATCATTGTGGAATTCGCTCTGACGCAGTTTACTCCGCCCTTGTGTGCTTCAACTTGGCCCATCGAATCGAATCGTCGTGTCGAATCGGTTTTCCATAGTTTCATGGATCCATCCCTTGAAACGGAAATGAGAGAAGAAGGGTTCGTTGGAGGCAGGCACAAGCCAGTCACCCAACTGCTATGAGCGTTGTTGTAAGCCTACAGAAAAGAGTTTTTAGAATTTTATTTTACATAATCAGCGTTTAAAAGCGTACCATGATGAACTCAGTTTTCCCTTTGAGGTCCCACTTCTTGATACAGTTGTCACGAGATCCGGAAAAGAGTGTTGTACCAGACAACGCAAATGACTCAATTCCGTCATAATGCGGTGGGTTTAGTGTAGCAGTTGGTGGTGTGCCAATATTCATCACGGGTTCACTGGACGTTAATCCATACACCTGGGAAACAGAAATTACACTGAAATATCTGAGGAAAAATGGAGATTTTTATTTTCTAACCTTAATACTGTGATCCTTTGATCCGGTGACAAAAGTAGTGACGTCATTCACAGTCTCCGCTTCCATGCACATGACATTGGAATTGTGCTTCCCGACCATTGTCCCAAGGGATGAGAGACTACGCATGTCCCAAAGCCGGACAACCGGACCATAGCTAGTGAATAAGGAATTCGTCGCAGGTGAGAGAGCGATGGACGTAATCTGCTGTTCCTTGGGTGGAAATTGCAAATACCACTCGGCCATTGGTTCCATGTAAGAACAAATTCCAGCAGAGCTAAAAACAAATAATTTATATAATATAATAATAATAAACGCTCATGGATTTAAATTTTTTCTGTTATACCTCAGATAGTGAGTGGAATTGTTTGTACGGATGTCAGTGACACGAACATAACAGGCGGAAGCCGTATAGAGTAGATTAGTTTCTGGAATGAATTTTATAGAGGAAATGTTCGTAGGTGGGCCAGTCAGGGTTGAGATCTCCTTCATTTGGCTCAAGTCCCAGATTTTGACTGTTGTATCTTTCCCTCCGGTGAAGAGACGATCCTCCGTAGCAAAAATATCAAGCACTGCCTTCGAGTGTCCTTCAGCCACGTGAGTGAGCTGGAACGGTGATTTCTAGAGAACAGAAAATATAATTTAAATAAATATTGAATCACCACCAAAGCCAGAAAACCTTACCGTATTGTTTCGATCGCGAATATTTTTGATGACTCCTTGAGCACTGCCTTCAGAAGTTGCTCCAGTTGTAGATGTGAGACGCTTGAAAACATTCTCGTTACACTTGCGCGACGCATTTGGTGAGCCAGGGGCAGAAACTGTTCCGTTGGTCTCCCTATATATAACAATCAAGTGTCAAATTACAGTGAAAATAAAAAATAAAATTCTGTACGTCATGAACGTGGTGTTGAAATCAAAGTTATCCATGGGTGGCGTTGGAGGCATGCTCTTCACATTCTCTTGCCCACTAGTTCCATTAGCACCAGCTGGAGCTGTCGAAGGACGACTTAGTTTTGGTATACCGCTGTTCCCTCGTCCATTTGAAGAAGTAGGAACTTGGTAAGTGACATTATTCAAGGAGTCAGTATCCTCCTCTCTCTCATTCGGGATACTGTAAGTACCACGCCTGTCCCTATAAACAAAGACATGAGTTTTAGGGTACTTTCTTAAAATAAAGTTAATTTACCGATTGTACGGAAGTCGAGCTGATTGTGTTCGAGAAAGGTTTTGTGCCGAAACGGGTGCCGGCCGAACTAAATTTTATTTAAAAAGTTAAAAACCGATCTTAGCAAGGATTTTAAAATAAAACTCACCAAATCCATCCGTGTCACGGACTGTCAAGTTCGGAGCCAAGCTGCCCATCAGTTCCTGCTGTGAGGCTGTGAGTCTACGAGCACGATTTCCAATCGGGAGTCGCCTTCCGACTATAGCTTGATCAGTGGAGCTGCTTTTCGGAGAAGTGGGGCAAGCTTGAGCTGCCACTGGCTGACGAGCCCTGTAAAAATTTTAGGGGAAGAAGCGGGTGATCAAGTGCCGCTCATTACACAGGCTTAAGAAAAGATTTCCTAAACGAGGAGCCATTTTTAAGGAAAAGTTGAAGAAAAAATAAAAGAATACCGTGGTGTCCACCATGACCAAGCAAAACATCCAAGGATGAAAAAGAAAAGGCTCGTGAAAGAAACCCAAGTGAAACTACCAACATTCCTAAATTTTTGCAACAACGCAAGGCGGGGAAAAGTAAGTGCAAAGAAAAAAGCAATCTGAGCAAACCAAAATATAACAAAAAGTAATAATAAAAAAAAATGAAAATATTTTTTACCTTTCTCCGTTGGTGAGATGATGTCCATTTGGTGTGTCGTGTCGGTTGTTGTTTGCGTTGCGCAGACTCTGGATCTTCACTGCGAGATCTGGAGACAGAGTTGGATCCTTGGAGCAGTACTTTGTGAAGACGTGAGAGAGGAGCTCGTTCAGAACAGAATTCTGCGTCTGCACGGCTTGAAGGTTTTGTTCGGATACGCTCAACCTGGCTGTAACTTCTTTACGCTGATCCAAGTTTGCAACTGTGTACTCGTACATCTTGATCATAAGATATTCACAGTCGTCCTTGTTAAGGACCTCCATTGCTGCAGAGATATCCATGACTTCAGACTTCGGACTTGCCGAGGTCAGTTCACAGAGGACGATTTGCGTCTCCCCGATTTGCTCTTCAGCATAGCGCAAGGCAGCAGCTAAACTGTCAATCTGGTCATTCAAACTGTTGATTTCTGCAGCATTTAAATGGCCCTCTGACTTTTGTAGCAAGAGTTCGTCCATTTCAGCTTTTGCAGTTTTCCGGTTCTCGATGTGTGTTAGCATGTCAGTTTCTAACTTTTCCAACAACTTCCTGTCCCCTGCTCTCTTTTCAAATGAGGAATGAATCTCGACCCACTTCTTCTTCGCTTTGGCAGGGGATGATCTTTTGTTGGTAGAAGTGGCCAATTTACCAGCAGCTCGGAGACTGAGGGCGCTCTTGTTCTGTCGCTTCAAAGCAGTCACTTCTTCATGCTTACGCTTTAGAATCTGCTCCTTGATTCGGTCTTTGGACTCTAGCACTTGGATCTGGGCTTCCTTCTTCCTCTGATCTTTTTTCAGTTGAAGGATTTCCTTCATTCGTTTACTATCGGCTTCCCGAAACTTCTGATTTTCTTCTCTCATTTTGTTCTGGAGTTGAACTTTTTGTCTCTTCATGTCAGTGACTTCGACCTTCAGGGAGGCCACTTGCTTCTCAGTAGCGGCATTTTTCTTGATTAGTTGATTATGTTCTTTCAATGCTTCCTTGAGACGGGCCAAATCACGTTGGATTGAAGCCAGTTTGTTTTCATACTCTTCACGAACCTGTAAATATAGAATAATAATAAAAATTATAAATAAATAAAATAAAATAAAATAAATATTTCCCAATTAAAGTTAGTAAAATAGAATTCACCTGTTTCATCTTATTAGAAGGGACTGGTGCAGGTTTGAATGAGCCCAATACAGTGTCGCGTTCTTCTTCCGTATGCTTGATTTTGGTCACAAGGATTGCAATTTGCTGCTCATACTGGAGTTTGGTGTCCAGAGCACGTTTATTGGAGAGTTCCAGTTGCTCTATGAGTCTTTGTTTTGTGTCAATTTGCTCATCAATCTGTGCAATTTCTTCATCCATGTTTTCATCATCGCTGTATTCTTCAGTTTCTTCTTCTTCTCCATTTGAGTGGCTGGAGCTTGTTGCGGATTCCTCTTCACGACTACGTCTCCTGCCCCCATGCGTTGATTCTTCTTCTTCCTTTCCATGTCGTCGCTTCATTCGCTTTGATAATTTAATCTTCAAGAGCTTCTCGTGCTTGATTTGAGCTTGAGCGGTGGAGATGAGGTCAACGACATTCGGTGGAGATGTTGATTCCAACTCAGAAAGGGCAGTTCCAGGACGACTTGACATCGGCACATGCGGTGACAGGGATTGGTTGAGCATAGCAGTAGCTGTACTCTGCTTTCGACGCAGAATCTCACAAGTTGACTCAGATTCGATTAGTTTAGAGCGAAGATCCTCAATGTCATGAGTGTACTTGAGAATCAATTCACGGAGATTGGGCTCACCAGTGCCGGAAGTGGTGGAAAAATTAGAGCATGCCTTCTCCGCCATCAACTCTGCATTGGATGAAGCCATGCGATCCAGTGACTCTTGCAAAGCCTTCACGCGAAGCCGGAGTCTCTCCATTTCCGACAGCAACATCCGATTCTCCGTCAACAAGTCAGTCGGTATTTGAGCACCATCTACAGCGACAGCTATTTTACCCTAAAAACGTCAAAATTTAGTAAAAATAAAAATTACAGAATTTTGATTGATATTACCTGCTTGTATCCTTCGACTTCAGTCTGAAGACGCGCTACTTCTTGGCGTAGCGTTGAGATAATTCGAGAACTCTTGTCTTGATTGACTGTAATCTTGTTCTTGATATTGCGTGCGCGATTGGCATACTTCAGGGTATTGAGGGTTTCCACAAAATCTCGATCAGAAGGAGAAATACAAGCAATCATGATCGTCCTGGAGTTTCCTCCGAGGGAATCTTGCAGAAGACGAGTCAACTTCGAGTCTCTGTAGGGGATGTGAAACGCTTTCTTGGACTTGTCACCCAGAGCGGAAATGACATTCCCCAAGGAGAGGAGACCGCAGTTGATTGAGATCCCTTCTTTGGCACGGTCACCTGTCGCTCCTGTTCGCTTGAGGCGCTCCGAACCAGCCAAATCAACAAAGTGGAACTTGGCTGAGAGGCTCTCAAACTCTGGTGCTTGCATTTCATCCTGAAAAACAAGTTAAAATTAAGCCATCCGACATTATAATTTTTATTATTATATTCCTTACCCCGTCTTGCCTCGCAACTCGTTGCTGAATCACATGGAGTGTGAATATTGCGTGAGATCGACTTGAACTGTCGTTCATATTAGTACTCGCCGTCGTTCGGAGGAGGGCTCCTTCTCGGAGTAACTTCAACGTCTGCACAGCAGACGAAACTGGGGTCGTCCCAATGCCAAGGATGTAGATACCGCCTGCTGCATCCTCATGGATTCTTATATTATTCTTCGTATTTTTGCCGAAAGTCTGAAAAGAAAAAAGAAAATCATTTTGAATTAGAGAGACCGAGACCATAATGGAATTTTAATCCTTAAGCCACAATGTAAAAGCCCACAATCTCACACGAGTTTATCAAAAGTCATAAAACAACCTCCGTCATCCCATTAGTTTAAACTGAAACACCATTTTTAGCTTGATTCCAAATTAAGAGTTGCCTTTGTCTATATACAGCTCTCACCTGTTTGTACAGCAACTAAAAGTTTTGGGCTTTTACAATCTTTCCACTCCACCCAACAACATCCACCACACCACTTGAATGAGAAATGAAAACCCACACACAAATCCCACATAATCATTGCTCCTATCTTTACACACCTCAAGGTTGAGTTGTTAATAATTAAAGCAAAAGGAGCAACAATACAACTCACCTTCCCATCGGCTGAGATCAAGTCAATAAGGTCCTCGTTATGGAGTTCCACAAACTGTGCCTTTACAGTAAACTCTGGTGGTGTCTCTCCCTTGTCTAGAGCTCCTTGTCTTCTGGCACTAATCTGCTGGAATAAGTGATGGACAGCACGTGGAATGATTCCTTGCATAGGCCCAACATCTTCTGGGTTGGTATGCTCGGCATCAAATCCAGTACCCATTGTATAGGTTTTGCCAGATCCAGTCTATGATTAAAAAGAAAAAATCAGCCAAAACTGGAAATGCTTTTAACTTAATTAAGCTTCGTTATATAAATAAAGATGACATTTACCTGTCCATAAGCCAAGATTGTGGCGTTGTAGCCTTCAAGGCATCCATCAACGAGGGGGACCACGGTTGCAAAAACATTTTCTTGGTGTACATTTATGTCAAGGACATGGTCGAACGTATATGTAGTTCCGTTCTCTCCACCGATCCAGATTTGATCCTCAGTAACGGCGGTACAAACATGACAGCCTTCGATCACTTCACGAGCGGTGAGTGGCCGGATTCTAAGAAAGAAAACGGGAGGAGCAATTACACTTTAAGATATCATAAAAAGTATCATCTTGGTAATTAAACTTACCGAAGTGCAACACGCACTGAAGACCCGTCATCCATTTTTAGAGTGTGAAATGAAATGTAAATCCGTGGAGCTTCTTTTGACGATTACTTGATGACTGGCAGCTACTGAACCAACTGAAAGTGAGGATAAAGAATGAGTGAATGAATAAATGACTAAAGAAGACTTCAACCACCACCACCACCACCAAAACTTCAACGGCCTTCCTCTTTTTTGTCCACTTTTGCAAATCCACAGACCAAAAATAAGATTTGGATGCAATTAATAGTGCAATGGTTGAATGAAGAGACAAAAAAGTGAGGTCAATGGAATAATTCGACTTCCTCGTACAAAATTGACTTTCCTAATTGATCAAGATTAGCCTCTGGAGAACAAAACGGCCACTTTTGCGCTAATCAGCTGATAATTGAGCAACTAAACTAAATTAGGGAGCTAATCAATGTAGCCGTTAATCAATCCTTAACCATGAATGAGAGGTTGAGTAAATCATTAAGGGAATTGATTCATTAGTGATATCGTGGGTGTGGTAAGGATTGCCTTATGAATATATTCAATTGATTAGAGTTAATTAACTTACTGTATGCGGTGGATCACACTCCTTGTGTAGACAGGAATGAACAGACAGGAATGGAACGGTGTGTGGGTGTGTAATTAGTTAATTACAAACAAATCAATTACAATTTAATTTATGAAAATTACAAAAAACCAAGAAATCCAACACCCCCTCCTGCTGCTGTCTGTCTTTCTTCTGGAAAAAAGTTTGGCTTTTGTCGGTTGATTTCTCTTTCCCCGCTCCAAAGCAAACTTGAAATCTTTTTTTTAAACAAAGGAAAAGGTCAACTTCATGACCCCTGTGGATTATTTTCTCAATTAAAAGCATATAAGCATCACAATCGATCAAATAATGTTCAAAGTAATTAAGTAATTATTTACTAAACCAGCTGTACATAGCAGAATTTAGAAACCTACGGGAGATGAACCTGCGCGTGCTCACTAAAAATAGAGCCTGATTGGAGTGTAAATAAAATGGTGTCAAAAGTCTATTAGAAATGGATACCAAGCAAGGTCTAAATCTAACTGTATAAGCCCAGCTCCCGTCTGTGTACCTTACCCACAGAGCCATAGATGGCGTTGTACAGAAAATCAATTACCACAATACAGTCGCCATTGTGGTAGGCAACATGGCAGGGCTTTGTAGTCAAAAAGCTGTTTTGTGCACATAACCATTCTAAACAATTTATGGATTGAAAGAATGAACTGGAAAACAGGAAAAATCAATTCAGCGCATAAATAATTTAACCATTTTCTCCACGAGCCTATAAGTTGCATGTCATTTCAAAGGTATCACTAGTTGGTTACACTATGTCCCTGACAGCAGTTATGGCAGCAATAGCATCATTTCTCAAGGCTTCTTTCAAGATTCCCTTAA
>VNWY01001711.1:0-12039 GCA_009869845.1 Pseudachorutes palmiensis
TGTTTTACTGACATTGTCGTAGATCAGTGACCTAGTTCGATATAAACCTCAACGCCTAGTTCCCAGTTATCTTGTCTGCCTCAATGTAACTTATTTCATGTCTTCCGAGTGACCTTATTTGATATAAACATTGACGCGTAGATCCCAGTAATCTTTCCTTTCTAAAAGCGCCCTCATTTGCTATCCGGCGATGTGACAAACCTGCCAATTGTCTTTCATATCCACATTGAGACCGCTGGTTAGGAATATAGGTAATGATTATTATTTCAATTGTTCTTACGCATACCAATCTCATGTGCTGGAAAAATTCCGTGGGGTATAAATTTTATCTTGCAATTATTATTTTGTGTCCGAAATGAGCACATTCGATTAAATATTCGGCCTACTCATAGCATATTTATAGGTTTGTTTCTCCGAATTTCAGGCATTATTCGACAGGCGCTGGCCACATCAGTAGAAAATGGCATTAGCTCTAATTCTATTCATGCTTGTCATGATTTGCACCAACCCAATTGACACCGGAAGGAAACAACAGAATTCGTTGAATCGGTTAGCCAATTACGAGGAAATGGCTGCCACTGTTCCCACAGTAATACACATAAGTCATCACAACCACAGACATGCACATCACGCTTGGGCAAGGTCGGAAAGTGCAGACCCCTTCCCCTAAGAGTGACCTCCCTCCCCCCTCCCTCAAGTTTTACTTAAATAAATTTTTTTTCTGTATTTTGTTTTTAGTTTAAAAGTTTTTGTTTATTAATAAATTTATTAATTTAAAATACAAAAATTTAAAAAAAACGCCTCAAACCAGCTCCTCTCCTTCTGCTGCAGCTTTTCCACCGCCTCGACCTCCACCACGTCCACCGTCCAGCTCGCCAAGGAAGCGCTCCATCGCTGCGTCCCCAGCTCCCACGCCGAGTCCAAACTGGATAGCAGCATAAACTGCTATGATCAGGAGACACCCTGAAAATTTTTTTAAAATAAAGTCAATTAGGAAATTCATTAAATAAATATTACAAAAAGACTTACCCACGATGAGCCCCAGAGCACAGACCGACTGGGTGGGCACGGGAGGGCTTCCTTGGTTGGGGGATCGAATCGTCACTTCCACCGATACCCACCATAGCCGCCCACGAGAGTGCAGCCACCTTGCCGGCCGCCCGTCCCCGAGCGCCGTCCCGAACGAGTGAAACAGTCGCCCCAGTCCCCTTAACGCCATTCCTATACAAAAAAGTTGAATTAGAATATTTTAATTTTATAAATGGAAACCTTACCTGTAGTCGTCCCGAAGCCGAGCTGAACCCATTTATTTGAAAAAAAAATCCATTTTTTGGATGTTTCCAAAATTTAAAAAAAAAGACTGCTAATTCTACAGTAGTGCTAACGGTTTTATTCATAGTGAATTTTATCAAATTGAAGTCGAAGTGCAAATGAACTGATACTGAACTGTGTAAAGCAAGCATAAAGTTAAAGTAGTGATTAATTTGTTGTACTGTTCGTTCGTCAAGTTTCTCTTCAAAACTTTGGTTGGCTTCATTCACATGTTGCTTTTTCTGAAGAGTTTCTTCGTCGTTCCGTTGACTCCAGGCGTCGAGTCGTCATCTCCGTAATGCAAGTCGACGTTCTCGTCATCATCCGATTCGAGGAACATTTCCTCTTCCTCACCATCTACTTCGTTCTTCTCTGTTCCAGTGGTTGTGGTGGTCTTTCTCTTTTGGCCTCGTACCCCTGAAGTATTGTCGAACAGTGGCCCTAGCCCTAGCCTTGACATACTTCACGGTTTAAAACTTTGGAATTTCCCGCAGCCCATTGATGCGAATGCGCATCACCGCTTCCAGATTGGGCGGTGTGATACGTCCGCGGTTTTCCGTCGCGATGTTATTCATGACGCTGAACGACCGCTCAGCCTTGACAATTCCTTGGGATATTACTAAAGCTTTTGAAATGAGTGCTTTGATTATCATGTTGCTGCTCCAAGGAACAGACTTGTCCGCAAAATAATGGTTCCAAAACGCTTCTGGATGCAAGGGCTTCCTTCCGTCCAGCAAGACTTTGAAATTATTCTTCTTGCAACTTGCTGTGAGTCATACATGTTCTTATATGCCCCTCGCCTGGAGCTCACCCATCTACTACTGATTATCCCCCTGATTTTTTTCAAACTCAGGTTTCCCACCCGGGCCTGCTGCTTCAAGGCTGCCTTCTGCTTATGGCTGTGGTATTCGTAGTACAAGTGTGTCGTTGTAATTGCCTCATCGAGCCGGGTCAGCAGAGGAAGGTCTTTGCTAGCATGCTTCATTGCCAGCTCCAGCCTATGTGGCAGACAGTAATTCTTTAATTATTCAAATGTTTAAAACAAAAAAAAATTAATAATACTACTCCGGAAACAACTCCTTGCCGGATTTGAGTGGGTGAAATCGCCTTTCGTCTTCATCACCCTCATTTTCCTCTTCCTTTACCGGTTCAGCTACTCCGTCCATATCACAAGTTTCGCGGCACGATGTTACACTTTCTTCCTCATCTTATTCGTCACTCGACACTATTTCGTTCCCTTCGTCTTTTTATATTTACCTTTATAATTACTGCATCCTGAAGGCTGTGTAAATGTTCCTCGTCAGTCTAATATTTATCTTGGATGTGCTCAACGTGTTGCACGTGACGTTTTCATTGTGCAGCAGAGTAAATACGTAGCTGTGGGAATGCTCATTCGCATACTTTCTTCGTCTTGATCAAAATTATTTTTACGGACGTTGTGCTTGATGTCCTTCCTTGATGTCCTTGAATAAACCGTATTACAAATTATTCAAGATTCTGCAAATAGACCTGGAATACGAGAAATTTAATACCTATTGCATTCATTTCACATTGATAGGGGCAATCGAAGTACAAAGTGACCTTTGTAGGGAGCAGGTGGGGCGCAGTGGATCTGTCGCTGGTTTCTATAGCCGTAGACCGGCCTGGGTATCGAGTTCGATAGGAATCAGGGACTTTTCAGACATGGAAAAGTCCCCACCCTGTCTTGCCTAGGGAGCCACGATCCATGGTGACCCGGCCCACGACCCTGGTTTCCCCTGGAGGTAGGGTCTTCCTCGGGTACAGGCCCGAATGGGGTGATGCTCGTGTTCGATAACGTATTGGGATTGAGAACTGAGTTTGCAAGAGGTGGATTGAGGAGCCTGGGGCTGTTGTTATATTGATAGAGAGGAAGACTGGCCGTATGCTGTGATGGAATGTTGGACCCACCAACCATGGGTGCCATGCCTAGCAGAAAGCCAGAGGACTGGGGTCTCCAGTTCCACTTCCTCCCCCAAATAGCGTCCAGTACACAGGCTCAGCAATTCCACACGGCAACACCTACGACCCAACTAAGCTGTCCTTAATGCGCATGGATAGGGCTATACGCTAAATCCAAGAATAATCAAAAAAATTACCTTTTTTGTAAGCTATTTGATGGGTTATTAATTTCCGGTGACTTTAACTGTTTAACATATGCAGCCAGCTCCGGCTTCAAGTATTCCGTAATTGGACGCAAAGGAAAAGCATCTCCGGTACCTTTTCCCTCCTGCGCTTTAAGCCAGTCGTACAAGACTTGCTTTCGTTCCCGTAACTATGGAGCAGTTGAAGAGTGATATCTGTAATCAAAGTTTGTAGGTACAATGCAACAAACGCCATTAATTTGTCTTACCGGGCATTATCCATTACAATAATTGGAGGCCTTTCCAAATTGTCTAGAAATTGGGTACACAGCGTTCACATTTTCATGGTAATCTAAAGTAGCAGCTCTTTTTTAACAGGGTAGACAAGAACAGAATCTTTGACAGTTCAATGTTTCCCACCCTTAAAAAAATCTTCAGTACTCTGTATATGTTGGTTTATTATAGTGTATAAAAACTGCAAATAGACATACTAAATGCTATACAGCATCACCAACTCGTTGCAATGGATCTATCCATGTCTCATCCGTGTAGATGACGAGCTTAGAGGCATCCCCTAAAGCCGAGTTGTCACTCAGGGTTCGGATGTACTAAGCTCTCCACATTACGAATTCCGTCTTCCTTAATATAACAGCGTGCATGGCAAGGATTCGCCCTCCCCCTCTACTCATAATCTGGTCGGAAGGCATTCGTATCGAACGGGTTCATATTGATGCAACTGTTGTATGTAACTCATGCTTCTGCCCTGTACAAATAGCTGTGTCCGGTAAAACGATGACATGATGCATTTGAACAAGTAAGTTGTTCCGTAACGAAGAGATGTTGACACTTACCTGATGATAATGAGGTACGACTTCTTGTAGAAAGACACAATTTTCATCGCAAGGTTCGCCATACACTAAACTATCCGGTGAATACTGCTTCGGAATCGATATGACGAATTTTTCTGGTAGAACATCGATTCCTTGGAGCATCTTTCTGTAATCCTTATTTTTTGAAGGAGTCGGGAAGTATACCCATCCTACTGGATGACCTTGCCTGCTTATCAGCTAAAATGAGAACATGTTCTTCAAATTTCGAATTTAAAAATTCAGATCCAACGGCTGTGATAATTTGCCGTTTTACAGATCAGTATTAATAAATCATGAAATTAGTTCGAAATAACTGCAAATGAAATTTATTATGAATAATCTGAATTAAAACAATCCTAGGTGGAAGGCGCTCCAATTTATTTAAAATAATTACTGAACTAAACTAATGCTAAGAATATGTGGATAATATGTTTTACTGTATCATTATTTTATTGCATTAAATAGGTATAATAATAAAAAGGTCAACTGAATAAATGTCAATCAGTGCTAAGTAATAGTAATTATATTTTTAACGGTCGAGGACACTGATCGTCATAAACGGCTTCTACAAATGGGTTGTATATGTGTTCTATCAAAAAGCGATCAATTGCGCGAAGATTTGGTTTGGCTGTTGGTTTGACTGTATTTACAGGCTTAAGCCTCAAAGGATTGTCATGATGGTGAGCGTACGGTCCAAGGGGATATGTTAATATAATGAGCTGGTAAGATTTTTCCAAAGACTCCGGTTTAGCAATCCCATCCTTTTCGCGTCGCAGATTTGACCCATTCGGATTATATCTCCCATTGCTGGTAGATTCACGTCTTCATACGCCAGTGGTGGCGTCAGCGGCGCAGTTTGTCCAACGAAGGTCAAGATTGTTATCACAAGCAGAACTGCAAGTACCATTTTCACGGCTGTTTTAATTCGCAGATTATTAAGTTTGGCTAATTTGTTGCAATTGAAGCAATTGATGAGGATGAAATTGAGCACTGTCTTTCCCTCCAACTTCAAACTGACAATGCAGTGATTTGTGTCTGTGAATGTGAATTTATAACCAGTTTCCGACTTTCTCCAAATGGGTGTGGAACTTGGAGTATGCAGTGGAGTTAAGCTGAGCCATTTGGAGAAATTGGAAAAGGTGAGGCTTCGCAGTTTGTGGGAAATAATTGTTTACTGTTGTACTAATAATTGTGTATTAATTAATTATGTATTAATTAATTATTAATTAATTGTTAATTAATTCATTATTTATTAATTAATTAATGAACCATATCAATGGATTATGTATTAATCATTTATGTATTAAATAATGCGAAAGGATATAAAATTATATGGTAGGGCTTAAAATATTTGATTTACAATTTAACAAGTCCAAGTACTATCCCATTGGAACACGTTGCCAAGCTTCTAGGCTAATTTGGTCCTCCATTTTTCCCCGTTGATTATGTATAGTTGTATGTTAGTGTTTCCAATGCAACCGTGCTTTAGAAACCGGCAGTCAACTACTACTTTGGACAAGTTATGTTTCTTGTCATACAGGAATCAATGAGACCACCTGGTAAAATCGGAGTTGAAGCTGTTGAAGGTCATAACTGTTGGGGCAAAGAAAACAAAAACTTTTTAGGAAACCACGTTCCAAGCATTTCTCCCGTAGTAAACTATGTCTTTTTGCAGTAGTTGCTTGTACGAGAATACTCTAAGCCGTGTATTTTCAAACTTAAGCGCTGCGAATTGGGAAGTGGCCCGAAATGATAAGTAACGATGCCCGGGTTTTGTATAAGGCAGGAAACACACGGGTATTTGTGTACTGGAATACAAATAATTGTTTTATTAACGCTTTAAATGTGACACAGACCTAGAAATTGAGTAGGTTAGAAGTAATTAGACGTATATACAAAGTACACCGGTTTTGAAAAATTCGGATATTTTCGGTGTTTGTTAATTAAATTCTTTCTTCACTCACAAACCCATGTTAAAATGTTTACAAGGCAAACTAAGACTAAATTGCATACAAAACTCCCGGTTATAAAACTTCTGGGTATTTTTTGGTTCTTTCACAAAAGGTGTTCCATTTGGCATGCAAACAGATTACCAACGTATCAAAGACTTAAATACATACAGAATACCCAGGAATACCCAATACATTCGGGTTTTTTTCGTTTTTTGTCAGAACTTGTTCTTGTTACTAAAGTATGCACATCATTTAGATGAGTAGTACAGGCTAAGACACAAATTCCACTGATGCAAAACTCCCTAAACTACGTGACTAAACTACAGACTAGACCATAACGCAGTGAAATCATACTAACGTTTACCATAGGACGTGTAATAATTTAATCATAGTGGTGGTTCAATTAATGGAATCTGGAAAAATAGAAATATCAGTGCGGTAATAGTTAACAAAGTCGTACCACGTACGGTAAGAAGTCATCGACTCTAGTATGATGACAATTGAGGGTCTGGTGAACATTGAACATCTATTATGAAATTCACAGCCTATAACTACTTTGTTGGTGTCAATGTGCTTGCTTCTAATGTCTGCAGCTTTCGTGAATAAGTCCGTTGATGTGAAAGTTCCGTTGAGTGAGACTAAAAACAACTACTGGATGTATTGCTTTTTGTGCATAAAACTGGGGGGAAAAATCTTTCGCGGCCGAAATATTTGACACCGTTACCAACGAACGCGTCATAATACTCAAGTTTTAACATTTGTCGTGGAAATGAGATCCTCGAATCAGTTAGCGCTACATTTTCGTCAACAAAGTTAATCATGTCAATGAGTGATGTTCTGTTTCCATTTGGGTTGTCCAAATAATCAGCTAATTCTTGTTTAAAACCAGATATAACAGTCGTGAATGTCGTGGTCGTTCTCTGTAAATTGTAATCAGCAGTTTCGTCCACGCACACCTTTTCGAACTGTTTTCTCAATACCTCAAGCCTAGCTGTCAATCTATGAATACTTTCGAATTGGTCTGACCCAAATCTGAGCGTTGGATTATTGTCTAGTCCAAGCATGATGTCGTCGTTCAAGGGAATTTGTGTTCCGTCATGTATGTTTAGCGCTTTTTGGATAGGGGCAACAACCTAGTAACCACGTGCTACCACTCTACCCACGTAGCTCTGTTAAAAATATTATTCCTGGAAAAGTTGTAGGGATGTTAGTTGTGTTTAGCCTGTGAATATTTCAACTTCCAGATGGTTTTGCTGAAAACGGTGGTCAAATTCATATCGGCTCAGATTCTACCGTTTACTATGACTCCGTACGCGCTTCCCAGGAGTTCCAGCATACCATGTTCCATTCAAACGGTTATGCTCATTGCAGTAACTGTTTCTTGCCTTATTGCAGCAACTACTGAGTCTCCGTGCTCAATTCCTAGAAAGAATTAAGCTGCTGCAATGTTCTAATTCAATTAGTACAACTATGAGCTTACTCTCAATATAGTGCGCGCCATGTGCAAAGGATGTCCCAGTCAACCATTCCTCAAATCCATCCCACTCAGCTTGCAATGCTCTGTAGCCAGTATATTCGTCAATGACGTACGCGAGTTCGGTTCCAGTTTTAGCGTAATCTCCATCCAAGAAATACTCAGCACTGCCTTTCACATTAGCAAATGTATACTCAAAATCAATTACTCCAACAAGCTCATTCATATTAGCAAAGCGCCTGACCCTAACCTGAATGCGTTCACTAAGGGCGATAGGGACAATCTGGAGTTCGTAAGAGTTTCTCCTTACCCTACAGGGAATGAATATACCTGTAGCTAGCCCTGGACATCTTGGTTGTGAAGTCGGATATGATGAAAGAGGCTGTTAAATTACCAAGGGAAAAGCCGGATGTTGTGAAAACTCCTCTCCTCGCATCATAAATCGTTCCTAACTTTTGCTGTGATCTAAGCGCAGGGATATAATGGAAACTTTCGCTTTCCCGACACAGTGTCACGGCAGTAGTAGCACAGCAGTAGCACGGAACCGGGATAACCCACGTTCTCTTGGGCACAGGTAGAATTTAGCTAGGCTGAAGCTAATACCAGTAGGAGAATGACTCTTAGTATATCCAGTAGAACAATTAAGAGCATTGTAAAGTCCTTGCGCAAAGGCACACGTCTTCCAAATCAATTGCAACAACTTAGATGCAAATCGAATTTATTTTACTGTTTGTTCTCAGCTTCAAACTTAGCCCTTACATAGTTTCTCCTCGGCTCCCTTTTTTTCTCATAAGCCGCAGCTTTTGCAGCTTTCACTTTGTTGTTGAACGGTACAGTTTTTTTTTGCTCTAGGTTTGCTTGAGAGTTTCTCTCCTTTCTCCATAGCGTCCTTCAACGGCTTTTCCTTTAACTGCATCTCTTCCTGTCTCCCACATTGAGTGTGCATTTTTGGAATAGCTTTCTCCAATTTGCCTGTATTGACTCCAGTCTTCTGCAAATAATAATACTGATAACAGTAATGCTGATAACACCGCCACATGCCTAGTGCAAGGAGGCTAACCTGCCAAGCTACAGAAAACCCACATCGCTCTAGCGGGTGCCTCTCCACGTGGAGTTGGCGCGGGTGCCACCTCTGAGTGATCTATGGAAGAAAAAATTGTGGTAGACCAACTCCGAGTTCCCTGCACGAAATCGATAGCAGGTTGACGAAAAGAAGAAGAACATCCCAACCAGAAGCTGTTCCTGCGGAGAGTTCGGCGTTGCTGAGTAATCCGAACCCGAGCAATCCACCCGGGTCACATACACCTCACCGACTTCACACGCCAACCGCAAGCCCACAGGAAACAGAACGTCCAAGATGGTCGGCTCATTCTGGGGGGCTCGTCAAAGCCCGCCAACAGAAAATTGCTCCTTCTTATTCAACGAAATCAATTTCGGATTATCTGGGAACATCAACTTGTTTCTAGAGCTTGCGGGTCATTACGTCGAAGGGGAGATAAACTACAAAATAGGGATGGAGGATTATGCCCTGGTGTCTGTTAATTTCTTTGAAAAGAAAATAATGCATGCTTTCTAGCTTCAGGATACAGAGTACACCAGAGTTCGCTACGGTTTACCTACCTGGTGACGAATGACGAATCAGACAACAGCCAAACCAAAGTGGCTGACTTTATTAAGCCTCTAAGTGATGGATCTGTTTGTTATGTGTTGCTGAAACTTACTGAGGCATCGGTGAAGCGACACCCTAACCTTCGGGCATTAGGAACGTGGTCTGTGAAGCCCATGACGAGTAAGGACAGGACTGTGCGATATTCATCATTGTGTAAATTTTGATGAGGCCCAATCCGTTGTTTGTTTTCTTAACTAAATCTGGCACAGTTTTGGGAGCTTCCATAAGTTCGGTGCCACTTGCAAAGTGTACTGGTAAATCTTCAATGTCTGACTCCACTTTAATAGATACGCCAGTTAATTTTCTCAAAGTGGACAATGTTACATTAATCTTTACACGCACTCCGACTTTGAGCATCCAATAACTGGATGTAGCTTCCATGAAGCCGTTGACGGATGTAACGTCGATCGCCTGTCGTTATGCATGCCTCTACGTAAGTACCAAATCCACCCCACTCGCATAACCTGAAAATGAGAACTGATTAACCTCATCAACACGGAAATACAAGCATGCTAACTTTGAATGAGATATTTCTGCAAATCCAAAGCCTCGGCTTCACGTGTTAAAGGAACCCTGTATAGAATATTTCAATGTATGCGTCATGCACGCTTGCACTATGCAGTATGCAGTTTGGAGTATGCAGGAAATTTCTGTATTAATGTTGTAGTCAAAATTTGAGGTCATAAGCCTTAAGATAAACAAACATGCAAACAGGATCTAATGTATCTAATGTAAGATTGAACCCGTACCGTAATTGCTCCTGAAAGGTAACTCAAAGTTACCTCTGAGTCGAGACCAAACATTTTCTGGCGCCCTTCGTACGTGTCAGTGTACTGAGATCTGAATTCGGCATACTTTGAGTACGGAGGTGTTGGAACGTAGTAGTTCAGCGGCTTTTTGAAGATTTGCCACGTTCGTCGTCATACAAAGTTCCCAATGGCAACCTGCTTCCAACTGCTGCGACAGTCAACGTAGAAGCCTACTGGCACATCAACGCTGTGGTGCACATCATCAAAATTGGATTCATGTCTACAGATCTCGTCGAACGGTCGTCAAATGATACTTTTATTTCTTTATACGGGGGATGTATTCCTTTAAAGATAGCTGTTTCTGCGTCATAAGACATGGAACAGCGCCCGAAGCTGGCCAATTTGATTGGGCAATCTTGTCCACACGGAAGAGTCCCATTAAGAAAGTCCAAGAACTGAGGATTGACCTTCCCTTCATCTCTCATTCTTACGGATTCACGGATGATTTGACGTCCAGTTATCAAAACCGTTGTCACGTAGGAAATCGCGAAGTTTGTTGCTGTAGACTTTGTTTTCAATTCCGTCGTGTCGTTTTCATGGACTTCTAAACGGTTGATGAGCTCGTTAAAATCAAGTTGCATTTTCTGAATGTTTTCCTCAGCATTTTTCAGCCTCCCTTCAAGTCCATTAAGTTCAGCGTCCTGTCTCTTCAGCTCAGCTTCTACCTCAGTAACGCGTCCTGAATTGACGCTGGTAATGGCAGTTCCTGCTATGCCAAGAATTAAAGGTATGAGTACCGTGATGATCAAGGTTCCAATAAGGATCGAAGCCAAGATTAATTCTCTGTCAACTCTGATGAGAACCGCTGTCTTCAATTTCCCTCTTTTTCCGGCTGAGAATGTCATCGTGGCTATGATGATGAACTTTACGTTGGCTCTCTCCTGGGCATAATTCCTTTATTTCGTCCATAAAATAGCTTCGGTCGAGTTTTTCACATGGAGCCTTTGCATCTGCGACATTGTCCGTATGAATAACATCAGAAGTGAAGACTTCACAAGGAGAAATCAGTCGCATCCTTAGGAGCACGTTGTGATAGCCAGTGGTCAATGGGATGTTGCTAGGCCTCAATAGGACAGGCTGGGAGTTTGTGACGGAAGTTGCTCTGGTTCCTCCAATGATTACAAGAGCAAAAAGCATCAGAGTGGTGATTGGATTGAACCTGACCGTTTTCACCCTCCTTTCCTTTTCTTTTCCTTTCTCCTCTTTAGACCTGGAGTTAGAGGCAGCTTCCGCTTTTGCACTGTTGACCTTTGCTGTCTCATTGGGTCCCGCTTCCTGCATATTCATGAGCCGTCGTATCTCCTGGTGCTTTGTCTTCAAAAGTGGTTTGTGAAGACGTCCGCAGTTTGAGCGTCAGTTTGAATGTAACTGACCTCTATTTCTTTTTGTTCAACTAGCGACCAGATGAAATGGAAGCGCACGTCGATGTTCTTACTTCGATTGTGAAACACTGGGTTCAGGGCCAAATTGCTTGAACTTTGATTGTCCACGAGGATCTTGGTAGGATTGACTTGTGGGAAACCAACTTCTTCCAAGAGCCTACACAACCAGACTGCCTCCTTGCTCCTTGGCTCCAATGGCAAGAGCAACGTACTCTAACTCAGTCGAGGACACAGCAACGATGCTTTGTTTAGTGCTAATGACCAGCTAATGAGGCATTGGTTGAGAGAGAAACCCTGCTTCCACGGATACGCCGTGCTAATAATTCATGCATTACCGCAATTTTCCCACCAAATGCTGACACAGAAAGTTGGCTCCATGTTGAATAACGTACGGCGATCCTATGTTGATTTAATGACAACGGTTTTGGAATGAGAAGTTCTTAAGTTCTTGGTTGTTATGTAGGTATTGTT
>VNWY01001712.1:0-12038 GCA_009869845.1 Pseudachorutes palmiensis
TTTGAAAATTATGTCACTTGCTTTGTTGTATAGTGGAGGGAGATCCAAGTCTGTGTGGGGGAGAAGAAGGCTGGGTTACCTTTGGTGACATTTGCTACCAAGTTCACGAGGATTTTCTCATCAGGCAAGAAGCCCATAACAAATGCTTCGAACGAAACGATCCCTCGGCATCGCTCGCCCACATCAAGTCAACTGCCCAACAGGAATTCCTATCGCAACTCCTATTTAAACAACTGGCACTAGTGGATCCGGTTTGGATAGCTGCAAAACGACAAGATAAATCTGCCATTTTCAAATGGGATGACGGATCTGATATGACATTTTCCAACTGGGCTCCTCAATTTCCGTCTGCAGTTGTTGAGAGAGAATGCGTCAAGCTTGTTCCTGCTGTTGGCGACACTGTTGCTCAATGGGAGGACGACTCTTGTATGTCCAGGGGGATTGTTGTCTGCGAAAAGTTGCAAAGTTGGAGTCTAAAATTGATACAGCAAACAATGTTGCTACAACGAGACCATTTCGAACAAGAGCTAACTAAAGTTCGAAAAGATTCTACCGAACAGAAAGCCCAGTTTGAACAAGAACTACTACAAGTTCGAAAAGATGCTGGCGATCAAAAAACCCATTTCGAACAGGAAATATTGGCAGTGCGACAGCATGTTAACGCCAAGCTAAGTAAGTAATAAGCGTGCCATGAACTCCGCATAACTTTCATTTAACAACTCCAATATAATATCACTTATAATTCACAGTTCCAGTTGGGTTCATTTACTGGGAAGTGCATGGCCAATTACCCCCGCAGTCTATTTGGCCCGAATTCCAGTGGGAGGATGTTAGTGCGGCTTATGCTGGATTGTTTTTTAGGGTGCTTGGAGGCGGGTCAGCAGCGTTTGGAGAAGTTCAAGGCGAGAATGCTCCTAGAATAACAGAAGTTAGTTCTGAGCTTGTATGGAATCTGCCCCTTACGACGACACTTCCAGCCGGAGACTGGAGTGCTTATGTAATCTCTGGTGAAGAGAACAAACCCAGTGCGTCGCAGGGCATGCGGTTTCATACTTCTGGAGGAGAAGTGCGCCCAACAAATGCTGCCACAAAAATTTGGAAACGAGGGGGTTAGTGCTAAACTAAAATTATATTCTCAATGCTAACTTAGAACGGCTGAAACTGAATAAAGCGAAACAATTCGTATAGAAAGTTAGTCAAAAGAATTTGTAATTAAAAACGTGGCGCAGAGTTGAATAGCAACGCTACCGAAAACCGTATGTGCTTTACGAGTATAAAGTGAGTCTGGACTTCATTTTGAAAAAAAAAAATTAGATTCACGACAAAAGGTATTTATGGGTTACAACAGCTTTAGAAGAACTCTCTCTGGAAGAAATCAACCTCGTGTCATGCTCAAAAACTCATGTAGTAAAAGGTTTCATAGTGTTGAAATCGTTCGTTGTCGTATTAAGGCTTTCTCATGCTGATCACGAATATGATATTCAACGACAGTTGATTTTGACGTTATCCGATGTCAAAATTTCGAACTTGCATGGTCTCACTCCGAATTCTTCAAAAGCCAGGAAACCCTCCTGACCCTCGCCTTCCTCGGAAAAACCTAGTCCTGTTACCCTGTGAGCAACCACGTAGTCGATTGATCCCGTGATCTAACTAGAGCCCGTAAAACTATATGCTGCAATAATGTGGATCTCTACGTGCGGAATGCATGGACCTTTTTCGTTATTATGGGCGAACTTTTTTTCTGAGTAATTAATCCGAAAATTGGGGAAAATCGCATAAATAATTCCACGGGGTAAAGGAAAGTTGGATTCAACGGTGTAATTAATCTACTGAACAATCTGCACTTGAACTGTATCTATCTTTCTTTTACTGTGCTTTGACGCACTTGATTATCAAAACGATATAAACGTCATACTGCACATGGAAAGGTCCCAGACATTATTTCAATTTCGCTTATTCACATTCCTTTTACCTTAGTCTTATAGGTTTTGGGAGTGACGTTGTAGGTCCTAACAAGTGGAATGAAGTTTGCCCTAACCTTCGCACTAGTTTGCCACATTTTAATAAAAGGCAAGTTAAACATCCATGTATAAGTATCAAATTCGTGTACGAAACATAATGTTTGAAAATTATGTCACTTGCTTTGTTGTATAGTGGAGGGAGATCCAAGTCTGTGTGGGGGAGAAGAAGGCTGGGTTACCTTTGGTGACATTTGCTACCAGGTTCACGAGGATTTTCTCATCAGGCAAGAAGCCCATAACAAATGCTTCGAACGAAACGATCCCTCGGCATCGCTCGCCCACATCAAGTCAAGTGCCCAACAGGAATTCCTATCGGAACTCCTATTTAAACAACTGGCACTAGTGGATCCGGTTTGGGTAGCTGCAAAACGACAAGATAAATCTGCCATTTTCAAATGGGATGACGGATCTGATATGACATTTACCAACTGGGCTCCTCAATTTCCGTCTGCAGTCGTTGAGAGAGAATGCGTCAAGCTTGTTCCTGCTGTTGGCGACACTGCCGCCCAATGGCAGGACGACTCTTGTATGTCCAGAGGGATTGTCGTCTGCGAAAAGTTGCAAACTTGGAGTCTAAAATTGATACAGCAAACAATGTTGCTACAAAAGGACCATTTCGAATTAGAACTAACCAAAGTCCGTAAAGATTCTACTGACCAGAAAGCCCAGTTCGAACAGGAAATATTAGCATTGAGACAACAAATTAATGCCAAGCTCAGTAAGTATTAACCATATAAACTCCCCATATAAAGTCCTATTGACGTCCAATTCTAGCATAATATCATTATATATCATTATATCATATCATTATAATTTCACAGTTCCAGTTGGATTCATTTACTGGGAAGTGCATGGCCAATCACCCCCGCAGGCTATTTGGCCCGAATTCCAGTGGGAGGATGTTAGTGCGGCTTATGCTGGATTATTTTTTCGAGTTCTTGGAGGCGGGTCAGCGGCATTTGGCGAAGTTCAGGTCGAGAATGCTCCTAGAATAACTGACGTTACTTCTGGGTATGCCATCGATCTGCCTTCTGCAACTCCATTTCCGGTTGGAGGCTGGAGTCCTTCCGTAGTGTCAGGTGAAGAGAACTCGCCGAATGGGTCACAAGGGATGTCGTTCTTTACTTCTGGAGGAGAAGTACGCCCAATAAATGCTGCCACAAAAATTTGGAAACGAGTTGCTTAGTGCTAAACTAAAATCATGATTCCCAATGTTAATTACAACGAATAGAACTGTGTTATTAGAGGAAAACGATTTGTAGCAAATTAATAAAATTGAAAAGGATACTTGTGTATAAACCGTGTTTGGATTGGAAAACGCATTTCAACATTGAGTTGGAACTTGAAAAACTACACGGATTAACAAAATATATTCATTTAAGTATTAAAACATTATTTTTCAATCGAGTACGAGTAAAAATAAATAATAAAAGACTGCATAAGAAATCATCTTTTGGTCAATGCTTCTAAAGCTCGAGGAGTAAAGTTTGCATCAGGATATGTTGAAATCGTTCGTAGTCGTCAATAAATCCTTGAAATAAGCCTTGAATATTGATGTAAACTATAAGATACAAAGTATTTTGAAAAGAACCATAAAAATCTGTTTAACTTGAAAACACGTGTTAATTAAGGTATACGATTACAGCGCCGACATTTTAAGAAAATGACATTAGAATTTTGGGAATATCCATTCAAGTCACTTTATGATTGCATATCCAATAGCCAAGCCATGTTGAATGGCACTAACTGCTGATGATTAACTACCCTATGGTTCAAATGAAGGATAAATTAACGGTAATTAGAAATACAAAATCATCATAATTGACCCGCTATTCATCATCACAATTGACCTGAGATTTTTCCTGGGAGTGAGACACTTGGTGTGCGTGGCGGTGACTTGAAAAGTGAATAAAAATATTTGAAAACAGCCTGCGTTTTCCTTCTGCGTTTTTAACTTCAGTTTTAGAAATTAACATTCTCAATTCAATTAATTTGTCATTATCCTGTCAAAAGTTAATCCAGATTAACCAGCACAGAAGAGAGTATACGGTGAGTATAGATTGTTAGCTATAATGCATGTACTTCGTTACAGTAATTTATAGTTTGCACCTGAAATTCTCAAGTTGGAGGTCATTCTCTTGACTCTTGAGGTGGACGTTGATTTCAGCTGTATTTGACTAATTTAACTGGTTTGTAAGTTACAGGTTGAAAGCATATTTTCAAGATGTCTTCAAAGGGACAGTCATACAAGGGGTATTCACCTAGGAAGGATAGGAAGCCAAAAAAGTCAAAGAAATCCAAATCCCGTCATCGATCACCCTCACCCTCTTCAAATTCATCTACAGAGTCTTTTGAATTGCTGCTGAGACTAGAGGAAGAAAGGAAGAAACAAATCTCGGAAACTAAAAAGAGGAAGGAGATGATTAAAGCACTGGAGACTCCGGAAGAGAAGAGAATTCGCCGTCTGGGAAAGAAGGAAGCTAAAGAAAGGAGCCGGAAAGAGAGGATGGGATGGGATAGTGAATACCTTCATTATACGAATACAGATAACCCTTTCGGAGACCATACTCTGCTAGACACGTTCATGTGGAAAAAGAAATTGGAAAAGGATGGTTTGACGAACATATCACACGAGCAGGTTGAGAGGATAAACAGGATGAAGCAAGAAGAGAACAAGAGGGAGTTGGAAAAGGTAATAATGCTTAGCTTGTTGAATTAATTGGAATTGGTTTAAAGTTGGGATTTGATTCTTCAGGTTAAAACACGTCGGTTGGAACATGAACGAGAAAGACAAGCCCGCGAGGAAGAGGAAAGTCTTCTTCAGCGACAAAAGGAAGCAGCGCAGTTCAAGGAGTGGGGACTACAAGAAGATATTTTCCATTTGGAACAAGCTGCTCTACGGTCCAAAATTCGTATTAAAGATGGCAGAGGTACGTTACATTAGTGCAATTACTGTTAGCGGAAATTATATTATGACCTTTTTTTTTATTCATTTAGCGAAACCAATTGACCTACTTGCACAGTATATAAGCAATGAAGACGAAGTGGACGCTATAGAAATGCACGAACCTTACACTTATCTTAACGGACTCACTGTGAGTGACTTGGAGGATTTGATTGTGGATATCAAGGTAAGTTTTGCCTTTTTAACAGCAAGAGTTCAACGTTAAGCGTTTTAAGTGGTCATGGTGTAATTTTTTGTGTAATTCACAGGTATATGAGCAACTCCAACAAGGCAAACATCTTTCCTATTGGACTGACATAACCGTTATTGTGGAAGACGAACTACGGAAACTAAAGAAATTGGAACAAGACGATGACTACCGAGTGGCTCTCGAACGCCGAGAAGGAATTAATCCCTCTGTTGCAAAAGACGTGGCAGCCGTATTTAAGGGGAAAACTGCAGAGCAACTTCAAGCTCTCAAATTGCAGATCCAGTCGAAGCTGGATGGCTCTAGCTCTGGTGTTGATATTTCCTATTGGGAGTCACTCCTTTCGCAACTGAAGGCACATATTGCCCGGGCACAACTTCGAGACAGGCACCAAGAAAACTTGCGAAAAAAATTAGAGTTACTAAAAGCCGAGCAAGGAGTAGAAGCGGAGGGTGGAAACTCGGACCAAGAAGGTGGGACGAGTCCTCAGCCTGGGACTTCGGCATCTGCAGGCTCCCAATTGGTGTTTGGATCCAACAAAGAAGAAGTTGAAGATGTGAAGGTCTCCGTCTCAGCTTCTGAAGAGGAGGAGGAGGAAGATGTCATCACTGAGTGCATCACTAAATACTTGCAAGGGAGTTATAGCCCAAAGTTCATAAACCCAGACGAACTTGAACCCGGAGTTTTCGTCGTTGGTGAAGACGAAGACGCAGTTCGCTTAGATTTGGCTCGTCGACAAGTCTTGAAGATTGGAGCCAAAGTTGAGAACGTATGGACTGCCGAGGAAAAGGCGTTGCAACTAGAAGCTAAGAAAGGTATGACCAATGACGAGGCCACTTTCTCCGTGGAAGCTCCATTGGAGCAGATTTACTTGTGGTCCGACAAGTACCGTCCGAGGAAGCCTCGATATTTTAATCGGTGAGTTGCTTACACTAAAATGAGTTACGCAAAGGCCGTAGGAACAGAATACTTAATATTTTTGAATTTTTAAAGGGTACACACCGGGTTCGAATGGAACAAGTATAATCAAACTCACTACGATATGGACAACCCACCTCCAAAAATCGTCCAAGGCTACAAGTTTAACATATTCTACCCGGATATTATTGACAAGCACCTCACACCTCAGTACTTTCTGGTAAGTTATCAACTCAAGTCTTTTGTCGTTTGTCTATGTTCTAACATTCTATTTTTTACTTTTTAGACAACGTGTGCAGACAACCCTGATTTTGCGATACTTCGAATTCACGCTGGCCCACCTTACGAAGACATTGCATTTAAAGTTGTGAATCGAGAATGGGAATACTCATACAAACGAGGATTCCGGTGTCAATTCCAGAATAATATTTTCCAGTTATGGTTTCATTTCAAGCGATACAGATACCGAAGATAAGGTGATTGTCGAATACGTAATATGCTTGATCCACACAATACAAGGAATAACACAACGTTTATTCAGTCTTTTCAATTGCGATGATTGAAATGTAAACAACAATTTTAAGTTATGTGTCAGGCTCTGTAAACATGTCCTAACTTCGATGCTTCCAATTTCAATTTAAAGGTTGATTAAAAGTCAACAACCGTTAACTATTCCAATTTTAAATTAAATTCTTCGTGAATGTAGCTGTCCCGTTCTCCAGATGTGTCTACCAGGATGAGTCGAAGACTTTCTTTTTCTTTCAAACTCTCAACAGAGTTTAGGATAAACGAGTAAAATGACTTTCCCTCTACTCTTGTGTAAAATCTTCGGCATTCCTCAGCACCCATGTGTCGATTAGGCCCAGGTTTCGCATCAGAGGCTGCAAATTGTGACCAAACAATTACACTCGAGGGATAACTTGAACATTTAAAATTAACGTACCGGAGAGCGTGGCTTCCATTGCTTGGACAGGCAGGGCGCAGAATATCTTGCGCAATGGGTGAAAGTTTTCTGGCGTCGTGTGGTAGAAGGCTCCATTATCAATCAGCTTAGCAGTGATTGATGGCTGCCCTTTTTTAAACGGTTTAACAATCTCACACCTTTTAGAATCAAAAAAAAAGAATTACAAACTGGAAAATAAAGTTTCCTTTTGGTATCGAATGAAAGCGATACCTAAGCCATTTTGGAGCCTTGTCGTCTGCCACGTATTTGACGGCATAGAATCCTCCGAGTTCCAAGTCACAGTCTGGCAACTGTTGCCCTTTCCCCATGTCATAGGCATTGTACCATTCTGTCATGGACGCCTCCATCTTCTCCAAACAAAGCGATATACAGTAGTCCGTCACCTGTAATAAATATTGAATGTGCTGGAGTTTAATTCATTGCCAATTGCATTGTAGGTGGCCAGTTTAGTACCTGGAAGTTCCAAGGTGTGACAGCATTGCGGATTACGATGCACATTTCTGAGCGAGGATGGGCGTAGACGGGGTTTGGGGAAATGGCTCCCAGCGGTTGGACAAAGTCAAGGACTCCCTCCTCGGCCATCCCTTTGCGGAAGATGGAAATGGAATTAAAGGGAGTGTGTAAATATGCTAGTTGGAGTGGATGGTAATTATAAATATTGTTCGAGTCAATGCGCGTGGAAGCAATCTCCGAGTGAGGACGACAAAAGAGCTTATCAAAATTAGCACTTCTCCTCGGCACAACAATGGGACTGAAGTGGTAGAACTCTAGTGTGGAATTGATAATGAAAAATTTAGCTAGAAAGTAGACCAATCGAGGGCAACGATTGCGGTTGTCAACTGGTAGAATGGAATGATTCCTCCGTGCTTAAGGGTATAAATTACGTGTTTTTTGTGCATACTTCATAGCATCATCACACCTGAGTTCCAACCTTGCAAATTATTATTACTAGCCCAGCATCCAGTCTACACTCGCAGACTTACCTCTTGTTTTGCTAATGAGCGTCATGACGTCCTCAAATTCTCATGATATGGCCAAACATCTGAATCTCCAGCCACTCTCGCCAATTCTGTTTTGTTGAAGAATTTAATAATTAACATTAGTCAAGTAATTAGCCAGAGTTCATGGCGTTCAATTTATTTCGATGAACCTGAAGAATGGTTTTCAATAAGGGATGGACGCGGAGAATTATGCAGCGATGTTACAAACAAATTCGTGTTAAATGAATTATAAATTGTCTGATTAAGATGGATTCCATTTTAAAGTTTTTATTTCAAAATGACGCATATTTATATTTGTCCTTAATAGTATTTTATAATTTTCCATCTTGATTCATTTACTCCCGGGTCATTTCACAATAATTGGAAATATATTTTTGAATAGAGTTTGTCTAAATTAACTTAAGCCTAAACTACTTGTGTGATTAATTAAGATGGATTATACGAAGACTGAATGTTATGAAGATTGGGATTGGAATCATTCACTCGTACTTAGCCGCATGTCTCTCTGTGGCTTCACTTTTAGGAACAAAGCTTTCTCCTTTCACTTTCTCCAGCAGGCCAGAATTGACCTCGTTCAGCGTCCTTCTTGTTTTCCTAATTCTTGTGCATTTCTTCCGAGTCTTAACATTGATAGCCTAATGTCATCAATCACAAAACTGGAATACTCGTAAATCATGATTTAAAATAATTGGTTGGTGGGAATAAGTTACTTATATTATTTACATTATTGGTAATTCTTTGTATAACTTAATTAAACATTTAGCTAGTGGTGGTGGTGGTTGATGAAGTGAAATTGTAAGCTTTTAAGACTAGAGTGTAGAACACAAACATTTGGCACGCTAAAAACCAAAAATTAAGAAATTGGGAACATTGTAAATAGGTATAATTGAAAATAATATTGAAATGTTTACTTGCATGTTACCGTTTGATAAAATATGTCTTAGCATTGCCTTTTAGTTATAATAAGTAGACGCGAGTCGTAAATTTGTGCTCAAATGTTGCTAAAGCTTCTAAAAGTTGAAGCTGCGTCCTTTTAATTTAGGAAAAGTCTTTAATTGGCGTTTAACTTGGTACGCAAAATGAGTTTATTTTAGTGTGACTGCCGGAGCATGTGCTTAGTTCACACCATTGTAATATTTCTCCGTTTGCTATTGACGGAAGTAAGGGATCCTTGGACATTGGGATTGTATTGCATGTGACTATTGTTATTGGGTATCCTCTGTGGGAGATTAGAGAGGATGTTGTTCGGACCGGAGCTCCTGTACGGTGGGAGGACCGAGTAGCTATCAATCGTTCGGTAGTTGTCTTGATCACTGTCCACACAAGTGTCGTAGTCCGTTTGACCCTTGGCAGATTTCAGGGTTTTGTCGCTGGAGCAACTCTCATAGTCTGTCAGAGTCGCACGCCTTCCGGACATGCTATCCAAGCTCGTCTTTTGATTATTTTCGCTAATAGAGCGAAAGGACCTAGAGGATTCTGGAGACTCATGATGTGTCAGGTGGCTGACTGCAGTGACCCCATTGGTCTTCTCGTAGTAATTGGTGTAATTTTGGGGATGGTGGTGGGTCTGTTGGGACTGGGCATAAATGCTCTGTCGCTTCTCGTGCTCCTGGAGCAATTCACTAGCAGACCAGTGAATCGGTGCCTTCGTGTCTGAAATTGTGGAAATTTTTGTTTCGGTTGATCCCATTGTTTTTCCACCTTTTCTTCGGCAGTAACAGCAAATTACTAAAGCTACGATCAAAATCAGTAGCAATACACTGCCCCCAACAATTAGTCCAATTGTAGTAGTAGAAAGTTTGTTCTTATCTTCGGACTCTTCTCCTTCTCGGCCTTCTTGTGGAAGTGAACTGCCATCTGGGCCCTCTGTGTGAAGTGGAGCAAGTCTGACTTCAGCTAGATTCGACATTTGTCCAACGTTTTTGAATCGATCTTCCGCCGCTACTTGCAAAAAGTGCCAGCCATATGATGGCAGACTGATGGTGACATTGACCAATGTCCCAGCCTGGAACGTTGCTGACACAGTTTGAAACTTGGCAGGCAGATTCTCCCGCGAGTCACTGTGGTAGATGATGTATTTGGCTGGGAGTCCCTGGTCGTAATCATCTCCAGGTGACGTGAACTCGAGCGTGACCTCAGTATTGTAGAAAGTTCGTACGCGAAGGTTTCCAATTCGAGATGGGTTGTAGGTCCCAGGTGGCTTAGCGTTTGTAACTTTGATCATGTAAGACGAGATTATCCTTTCGTTATATGGCATTGGTTTAAGGGCCGTCGCCGCTAAGCCCAGGACTATGTCGCTTCCACAGCACGTGGGAATAATGACGGATGATGACTTTGTCACCCGTGAACTCTCATGACTCAGGAAACGAGCTCCGTAAGGTGAGGTTGTAACTTTGACAGTGATATCCAGTACTTTCATTTGGAATGATGAAGGTGGGATTATATATCTCGAGTAAATTCCATCTCCGCGTGTCAGATCCGGATCTGGAAAAGGAGAAATCAGACCTTATGTCAGAAGTTCTGGAAAAAACATCACCCTCCTCCCCTTCTAGCCCATGAAATTGAGTGTCAATTCTTGCAAAGAGAACTTGGAGAAAGCAAATTATTTTTTACTTTTGTCATGTGGAGAGAAACTTGAAAGACATTTCTGCTCACGTTTTCCTTACGGGAAATACATTTCCTTTTCTCTTTGAATATGCATAAGTTCTAAGATGGAAATCAGAATGAAATAGTCCTGAAATGCAAATACACCATTACGAAGTTTGAAGACTAACTACACTAACTTCAAAAGGAATTGGAAATCAATAAATGGCAGGAGAGAACTCAGCAGCTCGTTCATTCAGATTAACAAACCAGTCGAAAATATTAAGTCATTTTTTGATACGAAAATTTCATTTTATGAAAAGTCAGAAAGAAAGTGAAGACGAAAACGGCTGGCGTGAAGAACAAAGAGCTATATGCTACCAGTGCAGCGATACCGGAATCATAAAACTTTTACTTTGAATGAGATAAGAATCAAAAATGGGGAAAACTTTATCGTTTCGTCGACGTCATTCAATTTAAAATAAACTTTTCCATCCGACTTTCCCTATCTCTCCCTGGTGTTAAATTTTCTCCATTTCTCCATTATTCAGACACCCTCTGCATAGAAAGTGACTGGCTAAAACAAATTCGCCCAATATTGGCCTTCTACTCAAAATATTCGACCTCTCCTCACCTCCATTTCCGCTATCCAGCAGGCTCACACTCCATTTCCCGTTGACGAGGGCCACGACATCAGCACCAAGAACTGGAGAGTTCCCACGCTTCACTTCCGCGTAAAGGACGAGTGGGCTAACGGTCAAATTGACAACCCGTGTCTCTTCAACATTCGAAAATAGTCGCACTGTCATGTCCTCCGAGTTCAATCCACCACTTGTCACGACTTGAACGAAATGTGATTGATGGCTATCACCTGGAATCATTAAAATCATCCAATTTGCTCTAATTTCCAACACATTGTCAATTTCCCACTTATTAAGTTCGGGAAGTGAGGAAATCATTAAGCCTAGAGTTACCAAGTCTTTCAATTCGATATCGCCAAATTCCAGGTTGATCAATGACTGCGTCAATTTTAATGACATTGATATCGTGGAGATAAGATAATTGGTCGGTGAATCGGGTGCCTGATGGACTCGTCAATTCCACTTTATTCACTTTCGGATCAATCGGCGTTGGGATGTAAATGTAGAATTCACCCGGTGTTTGTGAGGCATCGAAGCTAAATGAGGACTCCACGTACTTTGGTGAATCCCCCTTGAACTCTTCCTGATGAATCTGAAATCCGAAAATAACAGTCAATTAAATGAATGATTGTCATATTATTGCCAACATTAGGCCCTTTCAAATAAACAGATTCGAATCGCGATTCTGGATTCTTTTGAAGAATCGGTTTCTTTTCTTCTCCCGCGCATGCGCAGTAAAGACTGATTCTGATTATAAT
>VNWY01001713.1:0-12038 GCA_009869845.1 Pseudachorutes palmiensis
CTTCCACCGCCTGTCCTTCCAGAATTGGCCATTGAAGACTTGGAAATGAAACTGTCCGGACTCCGCCTGAATATGACAAGCTTTGTATTGGAGTTTAACACTCCGTCTAATTGAATGAATGTCCTTGCACTCTATTACAACATTCTGAGCAAGTGCGTCAATGGCATGATGTCGCATTCCGCTTTCCCTGGATTTCTAGTTCCATTTCCCCTCATCCAAGGATTCATCAGCAACAACTTCTCCACAATCAAATACCTTCACATTCAAGTAACTGCCGTGGACTGTGCCGTCTTTTCCCCGTGCAATGTCTTACGAATTTTCGGAATCTAAGGAAATGTGGTTGGCGAGGATGCTGGGGTGAATCCAACGTGTGTGCTGAATAACCTGAAGGATCTTCCAAAGTCACTTTGGAGCTTTAGCACTTCCTTCATTCTCATCCCAACAAGTGACTTTGAAGAATGAAACCCAATGGACTTCCCAGCCTTGCAAGATCTTTTATTCTACAGCGCAGGTCAGCGAGCAGGATTTGGAATGAGCGCTGAGAAAGCAAAGAGCGTGGAACTGAGTAACATTCGCAGTAACTTGGTTCGATCTGTCAATATGGACACACTTGAAGTACATCCTAAAGACGTATACAGCGGTAAGGCAAGGAGCAAAGATCATCACAGCCCTCTACTACGACACTCATCGATTTCCCAATTTAATGTGAAATTCAAAATCATGAAATCAAAACTCAAAACTTATCAAAATTAAATGCAATTCATGGAGTTTAAAAGTCGAAAATTTTCTTTTCTCATGTACACAAGTCAAAACTTTATTTCATTTTCGAAAAAGAATAGAACACTTAAACCCAAATTCAGGGAGAATATTTATGTTAACGTCAATTCTTCCCGGAAGCAAACATTAGGGCTGATTGTAACTTTCCACACTTAAACTTTCCTGAGTTCGGCTTCAGCTACAGCAGGGAACAGAGTTAAGTTAATGAAAAATGAATGCGAGGAACCCCAGAGACTGAGCTTAGCTCCTCCCTCAACCGAAGCCAGTTCCAAATTCAATATTTGTATTTCAACCAAGAGGCGATTCGAGTTGACACGAAACATTCAGAATATATATCACATCATTAAGCAATTTAAACTTTCAGTTGTAATTAGATCATCGCATTGACATCATCCATTTGACATTACTTGGTGAAATTAGCATTAAACACTTTAGTTAATTGTAAGCTCACTTGCACTCCGTGTCTTAACATTTCTTGAAATTTGAATAAGAATTTACAAATTGCACAGTTAAGCGTAAGTATTTACTTACCAGTGAATTCCTACATCCCAATTCCCATCTTTTCATTTGGTTTCATTTGGTACATTCCGTTTTCTTAGTTGCAAGTCAACATCCATAAAAGAGCTTATAAAGTGGCATTAGAAGTTTTTGCAAAAATGAAAATGACAAATATCCTGGTTTGGTTCTCTTTTATTCTGTTTCTCTGTCATGAATGTCGAATGTCGACAGTTGCATATGAAATAAAGGAGGCAAATAGCTATTACATGCACTACATTTTCAGGACGGAGAAGAGCGAAGATTCTACCCAATACATGGAAGATCTTATCCTCAAATCACAGCAAGAATCTATACCATCATTCATTGCTAAGATTGACTTTAACAAGTGGGAGGTCAAATACTTGAAATTGATTCAAGTGCACAACTCCACCTACCGCGGAGGCTTCATCATTTATCTGATCCAAGTCAACTTCGAAAAGATTCAGTTATTTCAACGAAATCGGAAGTACTTGGTAAACCTTGGGACCGGAGTCAACCAACAGAACAAAGACAATCTTCACTTTTGGGTTGCGAAGATCAATAACCAGCTCCCCTTGAAAGAACTTCAGGACATCATCATGGAAACGGGGTTCGTCTGCCAAAGGTCAATGATTGGAAGATTGTTTATGATCATAGTGTCAAATGAGGAAGCTGGAAGGTACCCAATTGAGAGTTACTCTGCACCAATTACAGGATTCACTCCTTCAACGTATTATGCCTACCATAGTCCCGCAGAGCTTCTAACCGTTCACAGCCTCCAATCTCATTGGATGAGCGTTAATAGGGATTTCACTGGGAAGTATTTCATGACAACCTTATATACAAAGCCAGAACGAAAGCTCTGCGATGTCGTTATGTATCATGGGGTTTATGCGTGTTACGGTATTTTCCTTTTCCTACAGCAAGTCCAGGACTACTTCAATGCGTCTTTCCTCTCCATGAATAACCCACTTGCCTATAAAGTTCTATCAGTGAAAGAGGAATCCATTCAGTCCCAGCGTTTGCTCTTCAATATGATCTGGATAAGGTCGGCTACAACCCTCGCTGAAAGCCATGCATTCATCTATGAATCGAGACACTGGGATTGTATCGGCCGTGCAAGACCGCGACTACCAGTACCTCTACTGTCAAGATGAAGAAACATTAGTTTGGGGAAATACGTTCAACCTGCTCAAGATGTTCAACGCCTTCGACGGAGTAACTTGGGCTTTGATTGCAGTCACAAGTGTACTTCTGTCAATCATCAAGTATAAAATTGGCATTTTATCATCCGCTTTCCTTATCTTCACTGTCATCTTGCGACAACAAGGGAGAAACGAGTCTCGTCTTCTCTGCGTTTGGGCCTTGTGTGTCATGATACTCAGGTAATAGACAGATTTAACGCTACTGGAATTACATAGTTTTCAACTTTTACTTGTTGCAGCACATACTTTGAAAATATACTGACGAGCACAACCGTAGCACCGTTGGAGCACAGTGTAATGGAAGACTTACAAGAAATTCTGGATTCTGGGAGGAGAATTCTGATGCCATTGCCAGCACAAACTACGGTCGACTTTGACACAGATAATAATGTCACCCGCCTTGAAAAGGCAAACGGACTGTATGGAGCCGATGCTAGGAAATGGACACTGAATGAAACAACACTTTACAATCTCATAACATTCACTGACCAGCGAGGCTTTTCACGTTTGATGGCATTCAACAGCAGTATTGCCATGACGCATACAGTAAGGAGACAAGAACCTGAAATACCGCTGAACGAAATCCGATTAGAGCAACCCAAACTACATTGCTACGCCGCACTCAAACGTGGAACACCGAGAAAGCTGCTTTACCAAGTTGACTCATATCTTAGCGCCAGACTGGACAGAGTGTTTGCATTCTTGGAGCAGTCCCGTCTAGGACAATTTCAACTCGATGTCCTTGCGTCATACAAGAGAGACACTTTCAAGAGATTGGATGAATTGAAAAGCAAGGGATCTGAAGTCAACCCATACTTTGAAAAGCATGTTGTCAAAGGGGTGAAATTAAAGTCAAAAATAATCTTGCCATTTTTATTGCTCGTTTCCTTTCTAACCCTTCTTCCGGCTCCAGCTCTATTCATGGAGATTGTCGTCATTAAGAAAGCTACCAAATTCTGTCCAGGTTCTATGATTCTCAGGCGAATTTACCACGCATGGGCGATGGATTCAATGCCAAGTTTGGTGCCCAGACTTCTTAGTTTAACTCGGTAAAAACCAGCATCTTTTACTTGTAAGTGCAAATTAATCGTAATAAAAAATATCAAGCTAAATACTACCAATTAAATGCAAATATGAAGTCAGTGGTAAAAGTATTCTTTTGTGATAAATCTTATGAAGGGAGGTCATGCATCTTGTTTATAAACAATTTGGATGGAAAACTAGCCAAGCGTTAAAGGTCAGAAAGGTAATGGAGAAGCGACCCGATGCCAAACTAGATAGGCCAATATTGTGTCAAGTTGTGAGTGCGAGTGACCCTTTGCAGCTTTGCAGTGTCCATTTTGGCTCGTTTTCTTGGCTCTTTGTCTTGCCATTTCCTCTCTCGTTTCTTCTTTATTGACTCCTTCTCTTTCTTCAACTAATCGACAAAAGGTTTCAGGTCAACCAAGGTCAATCAGTAAGTACTCATCGTACAACATTCATCCACTCGCAAGTACTCATATTCTCATATCCTCCACTTTCTAGCAATGGCTGATGAGCAGAAGTTTGCAGTCCGCTGGGACAATTTCAATACCAGCATTTGTTGCGCAATCAGGAATCTCCGGAACGAGTCGAGCTTCACGGATGTCACGCTCGCCACTGAGGGACAGGCTATTAAGGCTCACAAGATGGTCCTGTCAGCATGCAGTATCTACTTCAAGGGTATCTTTGAGGTAAGTCAAACCACTGCTAATTGGAAAACTGGCTGTCTGAATCAAATCAAATAACATATTCTTCTATTTACAGGCCAATCCTGCAATGCATCCGATCATCATCTTGAAGGATGTTCCATTCGTTCATCTGAAGGGCGTCCTCGAGTTCATGTATTCCGGAGAAGTCAGTATGCCACAGGACACTCTTCCGGCATTCCTCAAGACAGCAGAGCGTCTTAAGGTCAAGGGACTCTGTACAGGTAATAAAGTCACGTTGTCTAGTTATTCTAGTTGCACTAACTCATGATTTTCTTTGTAGTGGCGAGGAATGAAACTGATTGAGAACGTTCCAGCTACTCAATTGACCATCCAACCCATGTCGCTCTTTCAAGTGTGTCGGTGAAGAGGTCATAAAGGAATAAATGTTTCTTTGTTACAACTCTTTTTGGATTTACCTAACTGTAAACTCATTTTAAACCACAATCAATCATCAGAGGGTACGATGTTATCTGCAGTCTCGTTAAGGTGTCGTTCTAATGGCGCAGGCTCAAGATTCATCTTCCCTTCATCTCGCAAGTGGCCGAAAGCCCATTCCATTCTCCTCTGACGAGTCCTCTTTTCTCCGTGTCTTCTCCATAAACCTATTCACGTAGGTATTCTTTGAACCTATCCAGCTTGCTTAGTTTTCTCTAGCACAGTTTCCCACCGAAAATAAATAATTATAACTGAATGGGTAGGTTTCTTCAGCGGAAAGTGGACTTGAAAGGATATCCGCTTAAGATATCATAAGATATCCTAATTAGGATATCTTATGATATCGATTAAGATAGATAAATCTTATTAAATGAAACTCAAAAACTGTAACATGGGAGATATAAACATCTCGGTTTTCAAACAAGGCTATATCAATATTTCTGTTCTCCATGTCTTTCCCTTTTTCCAATGAAAATACACTTGAGATTCTACTCTAAGGTGTCAAAAGGTCATACCACAATGACCCTTGTTTCACTCCGTTACTTCGGTTACTAATAAAAAGTCACAAAACTCGAAGGCACCCACCCATATGGGTATTTAACAGTAGACGTCAAACAAGAAGGGTCATTTGTTTTTAAGGTACCTTATGTTTATATTACAAATACTAATATGAAGCTACGTACAGCAGATAACATAAAACCAAAGCTGCGCTGAGCATATTCTAAGGCTTCCAACATTCCTATCCTTCTTTTCACCTACTGGTTTACTCTGTTTAATATTATTTTATTCACATTTATACAATAGTGGGTCGGATCTGCCATGGCTTGGCAAAGTATATAAGTGAAGGGTCTCCGCAGCATCAACAACTCATGTCAAAACGTTTATTTCAGGCTCAACGCCCAGTTTAGGACAATTAAATATCGCAAAGCTTTTTTTAAGTTCCAATCTAAACTTATTCCCAAAAACCACATAAAAAATGAAGTTCACAGAAGAGTTGATGATCATGAATAACAAATCTATAGAATACAACAAGTCTTCGTTCTTAAAATAGAAGCATGACCAGGTGTATCTGTAAATAATTATGGAAATGAAGCTAAGATGGCACATCAAAGACATCGTAACAATTCCCAAAATGGATAGAGAGCCTGCGTATTGTGGAATCTCACTCTTGCACAAGGGCCCATCTCGTTTCCGTCGAGCCCGAATCCCTCGTATCTGGGAATCATTTTGAAATAAAAAGTTGCCAATCGTATGATGTAATTTTTGTTACCTTCATAAATACGAGTGAGTTCAAAATTAATAGTGTTGGGAATGGAACTGCAGCGGTCAGTAAAATATATGGCCACTGAACGTAGTAGTCAATATAAAAGAAGTCCAAGGCAACCTTGTCATAAAAGTATTTAGTGGCGTTTAACTCACAGCTTTCCAACAGCTCAATCTCCACCGACGGGTACTTGACAAACTTCAGACATTGGATCAAAACCGAAATTCCAGCTACCACCAAGAAAGATCCTACAGCTACCCGAATCTTGCTTATCACTTTAAATGGAAAATATAAAACGATGACACGGTGGAGGACGATTGCTATTGTACAGTACATCGAACCAACGTAAGCTGTCAAATAGTAATGAATCAAAATTACGAATTTCTTTTATTGAAGGTGACTTACCGAAATCGTTCAAAGTCTCAGCCCAGGGAAAAGTACTATGGTCACTTTCACGAAGAATAGGAAGAGAATAGCAAAAGAATGCGGTGGAAAGGAATACGAAGTCGTAAACATTCAAGCAAATTAGAAGAAGAGGGAAGCAAGCCCGAAGTTTGAATAGAATAATGGCACTTATAATTGTTCCCAAAATTCCAAAAAACAAAATAGATGTTCCAAATACTCCAAGTAGCCAAAAATCAGTAGACATTTCCGAAATTCGGAGGTAGTGAAAGTGTCTGTCGCCGTATTGAGTCGCTCTGCAATCCGCTTGATGATGGAGACGGGCTGCAGTGGGACCAAATCTGTAGTTTAGATCAAGGATAGACGTGTTCAGTTAAATAGATGTATTTGGAATGCTTTTCTTCCATGTCTCTACAGCAGAGTGGCCAGCGACATGAATTAACATACCGCGGGGGCGAATGTAGCAGCGCAGGTGAAATCCCGGACGAGTGACCTGCTGTTGGTCGTCGAACCAATGAATGCAGTCTGTCTGGTACTGTGCTGTATAAATAGTGTTCTGTAGATATGGGCTGGGTGGGTTGAGTAAACAGACCAATATTGCAAAAGATAAAATGTAAGCTGATTCTCACGTATAATCCAAATTAATTTATTGAATTAGGACTCAGTGTAATGACATTAGGGTCCATTACCAGGCATATGTTAACTTCAGCCTTAGAGACCAGCGGTGGTACACGTCAAAATTATCCGGACTTGTGGCATAGAGGAGACCAAACAAATCTTCGCTTCCTCCGTTCCTCCCCAACTGGAGCGAAAACGGGCATGACTTTGAGTTCGTCGTGACCCGTATGATTGGTTGGTTTTAATACCTTAATACATTCCTCGGGACTATCATGCAATTTATGTACAATTCAAAAACAGGTATTGCCGAATGCTTCCGATGATAATAAGCGGATGCAAAGTGGCTTCGTAGTGCGTTCGAGTACCTCTTCGTGCAGAAGTGAGTTTAACAACCACTGCTGTTTGAAAGATAGCATTTTCCGGTAATTAAGAATAGTGCTAAGAAAGTAAAAAAAAACAATTGGTTTAGATGGGAGTGTTAGTTTAAGGTAATGTTCTCTCAAACCTTATAATACCCTTTTAAGTGGATCGATTGGCTTTTGATAATTACTTTATTGCCTTGACGTAAACTTAGGATGGGTTAAAGCATGTCCTTTTACGGAACAGTATTCTCATATCAGTGATTAGATAATCGCAATATCTATTCACGAACTTTCAATTATTGAAGAATTCTTATCAGTCAATTAACCAAACACGGCCCGCAAACACCAAAGCTTGTCTTTTCGGAAAAATTATTTTCTACATGCCTAAGTGATTTGTAGAACGATTGGCTTCACTCTAAACGGATAAGGGGTAAACAAGCGTACAAAGGAAAGGTCATGGGGGACATATATTTATTTTTTATTTTTTGCATTTTTACCATCCAAGCTCTCAAGTAGTTATCAGAATAAGTGTCAACTTGTAATTTGAATCGGGTAACCATAATGGTTACTAAAAATTTACATCTGTTTGAAGCGCTTAGTCGCATGATTACTTAACTTCACGAAAAACTTTGACATCATTCAAATAATATGANGGGGGACATATATTTATTTTTTATTTTTTGCATTTTTACCATCCAAGCTCTCAAGTAGTTATCAGAATAAGTGTCAACTTGTAATTTGAATCGGGTAACCATAATGGTTACTAAAAATTTACATCTGTTTGAAGCGCTTAGTCGCATGATTACTTAACTTCACGAAAAACTTTGACATCATTCAAATAATATGAGTAAATCTTCATTATTACTTTACTAACTGTTTTGGTTCACTTTAGACCTTTTTTCACTGGGTAGAGGATTTTCGGACTGAAATCCAGCATATTTTTCCACACATTTTTTATTCAACTATAGTTGACTCGGTGAGGTATTATTAAAATTCGACTCTCGACCACTCAGAATTTTGATATTGGCTTATTGCGGGATGTATTCTACAAGGTAGGGAAGCCTAGTCAAAAGTGGATTCAAAAGCACGTCCTTGATAACATGTTCCGCGTATTCTGAAATGTCTGGACGAAGTAATTCAAAGACTTGAGGTCCATATCGTTTTCCGATGTAGTGAACCACCGAGCCTGTTAAAATTAGAATTGTTAGACTCATATTCCGTTGTTGGCAATTAACAGTCTTACTTAAAAGTGCGTTGCCGTCAAATAATCCGCGAATGGACATATTCATATCTCCAATGGTCATCGTTTCAATGTTTATTTTTGCCACCTGTGTTACGTTTTCCCCATTTGCATTCTGGATAACTTTGCCAATGAATTCACCTTCCGCCTTCAAGTTAACTGAAATTTAAATCACAACTGTAGGAAATGTTAACGACAAATTCCAGGTTGAGGGGTGACTTACAGATTTCGACTTTTGCTGGGCCTGATCCAGTAAGTGGAAAGAATGCACTTCCGCCCAATTTGTAATTGGCATCAAGGCGAGCATGGGGAACTTCGTACATGAATTTTATTTTCATGTTTTTTGAGTCGACGCGCAAGTCAAGGTTCTTGAACTCTGATAAATGACTGAGGATTATGTTTCTTGCCACTAGAGTGATGCTGAGTGGTCCCAATTGATTTTTCGTAGGAAAATTTATTGATTTCGAGCGGATCTAATGAGGGGATACCGAGTTCGGCGATTCCAGTACGCACGAGTGGTAGCAAGTCTCTGGTAATTTGTCGAATGCATTCATTAAGTACGTTGTCGTCACCTTTTTCGCATTTTCGAATTGGTCCAATCCACGTGACTCCATCATCTTTATGGATGAAATTAAAATTGCAAAAGATGAAACATAGTAATGTATTTAAAAAAAAATCTTACCGTCAATTCGTTCACGCAGCGGCGGTAGTTCCTGAGGCAACGCTTGCAGTGCAGCTACCAAAATGGCAATCACACATAAAGCCAAAGTATTGTGACTCATGTTTTCCTTTAACTTGAATTTGAGGGGCGTCCTATTTGGTTCTGCACAGATGATACAAATGTGGACCTAGCTTTTATACACGTTCTACTATCGAACTTTGGAACACGTCGCAATTTCAAGTAAGAAAAACAACTCAACTTCGGTAACGCAAACGAGTGGAAATGAAACAGACAACAATATTACTTTATTCCAAAGCAAAAGAGATACACAGATCCTTGATAATGAACTTGAATAATATTATTATCAACCCGACATAAAACCTGTATCGTCCGTCTTATGGTGGTCTTAATTATTCGAGGGAATACGAACAAACCAAAAAAGGATAAGAAATTAATTATTCAACATCCCATTTGATATAGTTGAGTAAAGGTACAATGATGAAGAGATAGTCATGGAAATCCAGGGAAGAACAAGTCTTATTACTCCTTATTAAAAAGTTAATTCGTAAGACTGGTAAGAAAATACGACAACTAAGCTTTTAAATTAGTTAACCCCGTTCTATGGCGTACAAATTAGATTATTTAATTTACTGGGGTAAATATTTCATCTCTTTTGTATAAACAATTTTAACAATTTCTATAAGGGTGAGATTAGAAAATTGCAGATTCAAAGGATAATCGACAGTGCATGAGCACATTCATCGACAAAGAACAATACGATGAACAAGTAAAACTCCTCTGTATTGGAGAGTTTTACGTACGTAATTTAAGGTATTTTTATTATTGAAATGTGAATTACAACTGCGGTGTTCAATTTAGCCACAATCTCATCAATTTTTACCTGTTTTCACACACAATCTTTGAAAGTGCCAACTTTTATACTTGTAGAATTTTCTGATATGTATTTTTATATGGAACGAAATAATTGGTCGCAACTAATTAAAAATAAGTGCTTTTTGTAAAAGAAAAATAAAGCTAGTTTGAAGTGTCTAGAAGGCCATGAATTACAAATGCACAAATAAAAATAAAACCTGTTTTGGTGATTGTAGTTTGCTCCTATTAAAAACAGTTGATTGTTTATTAGGTATAGAGAATGCTAATTGGAAAGAATTGTTTGAATTTTAATGTACAATTAAAACTGCTAAAGGATAACAACTTAGGTTATCAGTTTATTCAGTTTAGATGTAATTCATCGGTAAGGCGTCCCAAAGTCTTCAGTTCTTGAGCGTCTTCAATAACATTCAAATAATTGTTTTCAATGTAAAAGTTTTGTTCCATAATTGGGGGATTTTCACATTTAGCCAAGACAAAGCGATTTCTTTCTTTACCAGTGTATGTTACACATTGCGTTGGATGTAATTCTGAATAGATTGAAAACATAAGCTGTCCGTTAATGGCTTCAGTTGCATTATGATGCATTTTGATAAACCAGAAATGGTTTTTGGCTATGTGACAAGGGTGCATGTCAACTCCGCAAGTTTCGCTGCCGTTTCGACAATCAAGGCACATGCGCCTTCCGTAGCCAACGTTCTCCCCTATAGCAACAAAAAAACTTTTCATTTCATTTGAAAGTTGAATTTAATGCAAATATACTTACTCAAGAAATGGAGCGTTAAAAGAATACAGTATGTTATCAGTCCCGTCTAATTTACCGCTCATGATACTGTGAAGTACTCTGCCTCCACCAATATCAGTCGCTGATTCTTGATATCGTCCTTGTATAAAGTTTCCATTACTTCCAACTCGAATATAATGCCAATTGGATGCAGAGCCAAGTGCTAATGCTTTGAATTGATCATTAGTTTGTAAGTAAAACAAACCCAAGAATACAACTGCAGCGGGGATGTTTATTTTAAACATCGCAAATACAGACGGAGACGGAGGGACAAAAACTTATGAAATTAATTTTCGAATTTGAGAGCCAGTGCTGACGTTACTTGTATTTATACGTGACTTCGCATCGTATATAAGCATGTCCATTTTAGTCTTGTTTGCATGTCTAAATTCAGCAAATGTAACAATGATTTTATTGTTAAAGCATTTATGGGGTACTAATTGCTTTGTGCAAATTGTTAGTCATTCTTTAAATTGTGGCCTTGTACAGAACGGTCAGTGTTCTAGGGGCGTTTATGGATTGATACGTGATTGGTTTTTATTTTATTTTTCCAATTGCAAGATCTTGGATTCACTAAACTCACGAAACTACATTAGACAGCGAAATTAATAGCGTTTTTCTCATTTCATTTGATTTGTTATATTCATATGTTGCACGTGTGACAATAAAAAACGTGTAACAGGAAGCTAATTATTGTGTAATAAAAAGCTAATAAGGTAAATGAGTAAACTATTATACAAGTACAATAAGTTTATTCAATTACCTTTACATTATTTTGCATGAATCATTTATGCTTTGTTGGAATTATTAGTTTAGTGGCGTCAGTAGAAGCTAGCTCGCTAACTTAATGTAAACCGGACACAATTTGGAAAAAAAAACACGCGATGACGTCCATACGTAGTTCAGAATACTATATATATTATTATAGGATTCTTGGATTGAACCAAGTTCAATCCGGTTGGATTTCTCTTCGACAATGTGTGTCCTGATTAATATTTGAGGAATTTTGACAAAACTTATCAGATATAAACTTAAGGATTTCTCTTGCTTCATTTTTTTTTCAAATTACCGTTGGCAGTCGAATTTACATGCGCATAATGTTAATAGCGAGCATTATTTTAATTCAATTAAAAATCTAAGAAGTTTTAATCTG
>VNWY01001714.1:0-12006 GCA_009869845.1 Pseudachorutes palmiensis
GAAACTCCCTTTTTCTTGCTTTTTCTATCCTCACTTTTCAACTCTTGGTTTCCAAGCCATATCTTCCACTCATCCTAGATGCCTGTGGTTATAGATGCCAAATTATTAAAATTAATGACAATAACTGGTCCCGTAATAATCTTACCATTGGAATTCAAATCCTGGAGATTATGAAAAATGTTAACCGCTTCCCGACCGTATTTGGCGAATATCCAACCGCTGAAGAGCGTATGGAAACCTATTCCTGTTAAATACATGATTAGGATCCTTGCATGTATTGGTGGAGAATGGGAATCCCGGCCAAGTATGAGGTCACGCAGAAGCGCCATGCAGCAAGATCCAACACCAACTAAGCCTAGGAGAAATATGGTCACAAAGTCACAAAGTGCCACATTTTGCTCTCCCTGGGTCTAGTGTGGAGACTAAAACGTTGAGTTTCGGGATGCCATTCTATAGGAAACCTCCAAGTATAGCCATACAGTTGCTGGTAGAAATCAAGTGGAGAAACATCTGGGTTGAATAGGGAAGTTAAGGGAATCTTGAGGGACGCCGTTGCCTTGAGGAAGGGAGTGACTTTTGCCATAACTGCTTTCTGGATCTGATACTCCAAGACTGCGTGTAGCTTTCGAGTTCTAGCTTTCAAGTAAATTCATTTTATTTATTCATAAGTAGCGGAAGCTACTTTATGCATTTGTCCTGCTTTTCGTCTCTTTGCCCTCTTTCAACACCTCAGGAACTTCTTAACGGATGCAAATCATACTTGCAGCAATAAACTCCTAGTCCTAATGGTCCCTCAATCGAAACTCGCCGTGTTAACATCGACCAGAAGTGACCTCCTTCCGGGTCAAATGTCAAGGTCAAGGTCAGGAGTATCACATGCCGTAGAAATGGGTTTTATCGTAGTCGTCTTATTGAGATAAAGTTTTATGTATGATATTTTCACCTTTGAGTTAAATGTGGCCCGCTACGTGAAGTCAAAGTTCAAAATATAAATTCAGGATTTTTCACTTTTTCCATCGTTCTACTCTGTTTTACTCCTTTTCACGCTACACGTGCTGACATTATTCGTTACACTTTTCCATTATTTAAATCTTTCCTCCAGGAAAGCTTATAAATAAGTTTGGGTAGTGTAGGGGGCTATGCGAGCTCACTTTAAATAAATAAATAAACAAAACTTTATTTCATGTTAGCGTGAGTGCCGTTACTTAAGGGAACTTTACCGTTATTGATTATCTATAGCTAACGCCTTGCCCACCAATAATTCAGATTGATAGCTAGCTACTCAGACTGGGCTTTGGTTTTAAATTCAGATCTACAAAAGACGTACGAAATGTAATGTAACTATGTAATGTTACTACTATGTACTTCATTCTTACTTAATTCTAATGGTAAAGTGACAAATCATCATTTTAAAACGTAATGCAAGTAACGTCTTCACTTTCCCACAAATTGTAACCCTATGAACAACTTTTTCTTTCATAATCATTGACCATAAGTGTGTTGCTTTCATGCAAAGAATTAGAAATCCTTGCCAATTTTTGCTAAAAGAAAAATGAAGAGGAAATTGATTGAGTTTGAATGTGCGTGCTTCGAATTGCAGACAAGGTTACCCCTTCAGTGTCAAGTGTCTGTTTACTAATAAAATGAAAATTAAAAAAAAACGAAAGTGGATGACTGACAAGCAGATTATGAGCAATTTATCTAATTTCTTCCCTTTCCCTTTTCCTGGTCACTTATTACACTTCTTTGCCCATTAAAGTGACATAACCAGTTTCTTAACAAATTAGGACCATTAGATCTTCCGTTATCGAACAAGTAACAAGTATCTACGCATGCTTAGGATCTGCAATGGCTTTCACACTGTTTAGAACAGTAGCCTCCAGGGGATTCCAGGCGGGTGTTTTTGTACCCATTTTGTATTCAGTGATTGCCTCACTTGGACTTATTTTGAGCATTTGGAGGACTGCAGATATTCAATTAGACGCAAGAGGAGTAAGGAATAATCCTCAGCAACAACACAAATTCGATTTCATCATTGGTAAATGCCGTATTTAGCTTATTCCATTTGAAGGATAACGTTTTTACTTTTAATTAGTTGGTTCTGGTACCGCTGGTGCGCTGGTAGCCAATCGACTCTCTCGCAAATACAATGTGCTCCTCCTCGAAGCCGGTGGTGAGCCTCATCCCCTTCAGGACATTCCCGGATTCTCTGTATTTCTTATAAACTACCCGGAAGTAGACTGGCAAGTAAGTTTTACCTTTTGTGTATCTTCGTTTTTACTAATTTTTTAATTCCCAGCACAAGACTGTGCCACAAACAGGTGGCTCTCTCAATTCTGTCAATCAGGTAATTCAACTAAATCCCACAAGGTCAAAGATTTAACTTTTTTATTATTTTTTCTTCTAGCAATCACCTTGGTCTGGTGGAAAAGGTACATCCTCAACATTAAAATTAATTAAATGTCTAATTGTTCCATGAAAAGGTCTTGGTGGGACTGGGACAATCAACCTAATGCTCCATTTACGTGGTTCTCCAAAGGACTTTGACAACTGGGCGAGGATTACGGAGGATCCAAGCTGGAGCTACGAACAAGTTGTCCCACATTTCAAAAATCATGAAAAATTTGCAGACCCACATGGAGATCGTAAACAATACAAAATAAAAAATTTTTTAAAACAAACTAATTTTTCAACTATAATTAGCTCGTTACAGAGGATTCAAGGGAGAGGTCGGAGTTGAAGTCCCACAGTACACTGGATTAGCTGAAGATTTTGTCCGTGCTGGGAACGAACTGGGCTATCCAACTATTGACGTCAATACACCACATGACCTTGGATTCTTCAAGTTGCAACATGCAACTACAGATGGGGTGAGAGTGACTACGTACAAGGCACTGCTCAAACCCATTCGTAAACGGAAGACACTGACCATTCGCAAGTACTCATTCGCTACAAAGGTCAAATATTATCAAATCACTCGCTTTTCTAAGCTTAATCTAAAAGTGCTTTGCTAATGACAGATTCTTTTTCGAGAGGATGGAAAGACAGCTTATGGAGTTGAATACGACCGGCATGGAAGAACGGAAAGAGCATACGCTACAAAGGAAGTTATAATTTCAGGTAAATTAAAATATTTAAAACTTTATTTTGAATTAAATTATAATTGTTTATATTTGCAGCTGGTGCTATAAATACACCGAAACTCCTCATGCTCTCAGGCATTGGACCACAAGAACATCTCGAAAGTATGGGCGTAAGTGAACTTGGCAAAGTAAACTTAGCAGTGAGGTTCATAGCCATTACATTACTGCATATTTCAGATTCCGTGCAGAGTTAACTTACCTGTTGGTCAAAATGTGCAAGATCATATAGCTACATTCATTGGACCTTTCTTTATTGACGTTCCAAAGACGATTCTACTAGAACGTGATGTCTCTCCAGCTGCATTTGTGGAATGGTTTACAACTGGAGGAGGAGTCCTTTCTACTTCTGGCGCAACTGCCTCGGGGGTTTTTAGTTCTTCTTATGCCAAAGCCCGTGGTGAAGGAAACTGGGCAGATATCCAACTTTTCTTGTTTCAATTCTCAGCCTTTAACGGCATAGGTAAGGTTCTCTCGAAATCTTTCAATCTGAAGGAAGACGAGATAACGAAATACTTGGCACATGCACAAGGCCATGAATCTACGTTAGTTGCTGTTTCTGGTGCAAGACCAATTGCTCGTGGTTACATTAAGCTCGGTGGGCCAAGTCCTTATGACGATGTAATCATCGACCCCAACTACCTCAATGACCCTGAGGATCTGGATATCAATGTATTAATAGAAGGGATTGAAAAGACTGTTTACTTGTTTGAAAATACGACAACTATGCAGCAGATAGGGGCTAAGTTTACAACCGAAAGACTCCCGGGTTGTGAACATTTGATCTTTAGAAGTAGAAAGTATTGGGAATGTTATGCCAGGAGGTTTTCCATTACACTCCATCATTCATGTGGATCGGCGTCTATGGGTCCTCTTGGGTCTCCATATGCAGTGGTTGACCCACAATTAAAGGTTCAAGGGATCTATAACTTGAGGGTAATTGATGCCAGTGTAATCCCAATTATACAAGTTACAAATACGCAAGCAGGGACTCTGATGATTGGTGAAAAGGGAGCTAGTATGATAATTGAACAATGGAAAAATCCAGGGTCGACCCCTGCACACAATTATAGAAATATTTTCAAATAAAAGCAAAGCCGAACCGCAGTAATTTAATCAGGGTTTGTAAGTGACAAAAAATCGGAATTTATCCGAAAATTATCTGGAGGTTTCTAATGATCACGTCAAGTCCTAGGAACGAAGTGTTGAACATTGGGAGCAAGGTTCTAACCCATGTAGGCATCGTGTCTTGCAGGTCAAGGACAAACTGAAGGACAAATGTGGTCCCATCTGCTTGGACACAGGAGGCAACATTGACGTCAAAGTAGACGAGGTGATCAGGCAAACTGTATTTTGGAGAAATTGAAGCTGAAGCTGTTTGGTCTTCGTAGAATCTTCTGTCAGCGTAACGGCCTGCTTGAGTGACTCTGTCGTACACCCAGTACTCTGTTTGATGATGGTAATAGCCAAGGGATGCTGGGACCATGTGGGGCACTGGATCAGCTTGTTCTACAACCCTAACGGAAACAATGTTGAGGCTGTTCATGTAATTGGCATACGCTTTGTTTCCAACACGTGGTTGTCCATAACCGTAATACTCGAGCGTTGTTCCTGGCAATTCGGAGTTGTAGCTGATTAAAAATGTTGTGAGTGAGGCTTCAGCTGCACCAAGACTATGACCTGTGATGATCACTTTGTTATACATTGTAGTCAAGTTCTTCAGTTCAGCAAGTATTTGTGGGTAGATTGACATCGTTGCGTCGAGGAAACCTGAATGTACCTGCAAGGAGGAGTCATTGACCCTCACCTGGACGAGAATGCTGTCTGAAATGAAGTTGTTAATGTTAAGACTTCCACGGAATGAAACCACAACTTCCTTCGTCGCCTGGTTTAAGGCAATGAATGCATGTGTGTTGTAAAGAGGGTTGTCAATGGCCTTGTAGAAAATGTAGTTTGCAGTGGTAATGTTACCACACCAAGGGCAAGTGGCAGTTGAGAATCCAACATCGCAGTAGGCTGCACCAGCAAAGTACATGTAGAAATGGTTCTTGCTCTCGTCTGATGGCAGGTGGAGGGCAAGTGTTGCCCCTGAGTCCAGTGGTCCTAGGTTTCCAGACAAAGTTCCATCGAAGAAGTCTCCGATGCGAGGAATAGTTAGGAAGGAATCGAAACAGGCCAGAAGACCACTACTGCCAGTGCAAGTGCCCATGTTGAAACCATTGGTAAATCCAGCAAGGCAAGAAACTGCAATTGCCAGTAGAGGAACAATAGCCTTCATACTTAAATTTTGTAGAGAACGACAGTTGAATTGTGTTATGTTGACACTTTATATAATCCACGTCCCACCTGGATGTGAACAGGATGAAAGTTTTCTTGATCGTTTGCTAATTCTTGATTTTATTGCTAATTCATTGTAAAGTGCACAATGGAATTCACAGTTTATATACCATTAATGCTGAGTTGTCATTTACTGTTCATAATTCAATTGACGACTACACTGATCTGAAAATGTCTGTTGCAACTATTAGGTGCTTGTAAAGTGTGTTACGAAATAATGCTGTTTCTTTTATTTCCCTTGGTGGTTTTAATTGAATGTAATTAGAATAGTATTTAACTTAGGATTTAACTTAACTTAACCTAGTAGCTTGTAATCTAGATCTTGGGAATTGCAAAGTGAGTGAATCGAATCGAAAAGTGATCGAATGAAAACGCAAATTAGCCAGTGAGAGTCCTTGTATTAAGATGCTAAAGCGCCAGTAATTCCAACTAATACTAACTACTTATCTAACTAACTTACTAATTATGAATTTTGTAATAATAAACGTAGAAGCCTTACCATAGAAAGAACTGCTTCCAAAATGAATTGAGCTACAATTTCTAGAGCAAAGACTATTGAGCTGAACACAACAGCAGCCCCACAAACAACGAATATCGAAATAACTAAATTGCTGTCCATCGTAAGAGCTTGAATAAGAGCTAGCCTTGACAACTTCTTTTGTTCATATAGAAAAGCAAGAAATCCTTCCATATCTTTATTTTGTTGATATATTCCCGAATGAAGGAAGGATTGAAATCGTCTCAAGAGCAGACCGAATCTGTCAAAGTCAATTCGAATAAAAGTCCAAATGCCAGAGCGTGGGTACAAGACATCCTGCCCGTAGTAAACTCGCCTACTAGGGCTATACTCGTGCACTTTCTTGTATATTTTCTTCAATATATCCTGATCACCTGCAAATATTGTTTTGCTGCATTTTGCAAGTTGTTCGACACTGTAATTTAAACGTGGTGGGTGCACAAGTAGCAAACTAGATAGAATTCTTAGCTCTTTCTTCGTTCTGTTTTCAATTAAGTCCAAATTTTTGTCAGAGTAGGAAGTTTCAAGAATTGAAAACAGATTAGACAAAAATCTATTAACACCGTTAACTTCATTAAAGAAAAGTACAGTATATTTTGCAGAATTTGGTGAAACTTTATTATAATTGTAAATCTGGTTTTTGGTATGTTTCGTACCTTGCGAATTGACTTCATGGTACTGACCAAGTATTTGAAACCCTCTCGCCATTGCTTCTTCAATCGTACGCAGCTGTTGATAAGGTTTTGGCGCAGTCAGGTTAGACGTTACCACTCCGCGATATGAGTTTACCAATACCAATCCCATTAGAAGCAAAAAGGGGACACATACGTTGAATTTTGTAGCCATAATTTGGCTAGAAAGTGCCAAATCTTGTTCAAAAGTTAATTTTGTAATCAACCATATCGGACTGTCTGTTGATTTTAAATGTTTAAACAGCAGCTTCATTGAAATGCAAAAAACAGCTGCTGAACTGACCAGAGCGAGCCACATTTTGAGCTGGAAAGGAACGGTCAAACTCTCTAGAGAAAAGAATGTTTCCATTCCGTCGCATGTGATGAAGTTATCTGCAATTTGGTCCACAACGATCCTATAAGTGGACTGACCTTGTGAAGGATTAATTCTGTTGTGCATGTTTAAGTTACCCATGCTAATATCCGAATAAACTCGAACTGGATTAGATAAATACGTAGTGTAGTTCCTTTCAATCTTTCGAACAGTTTTCTCGTCCTTCAGGATTGAATGATTTGATGAGTTGTAGGCTGCAATGATGTTTCTGAGTATTCTAATCTCGTAATTGTCGACCTTAGTGTCAGGTAAGTGTGAATCACGATAGTCTGTTCCCGTGGTAAAGAAGAATACGTTTGAATCAAGCACTTCAACCGTACTTTTTTTAAAGTGTAACTTCCACTGTAGGGGACAATAGTTTGATAGAATAATTTTGTACATGGTGTCCAGTGTTTTCCGATTAGTTGCGAGGGCTAGTTCATTCCATTCGTTTGGCATGAACGTAATCATCTTCGTCTTGCATGGTATATAGGATTCTAGAGTAACTGTTGTTCTGTTACCAAACAGTCTAATTTTATACCACGGTAAATAATTAAAGTGTGGATATTTACTACGATAGACGTATTCCACGTCTGCTTCATTTGGACTTATAATTGCGATAAAGTAAGTTTCCTTACCGTAACACAAATTGCGCGGGTTATTTCCCTGGTTGCAAACGGTAAAATTGTATATTGATTCTCGAACAGGATTTACAAGATTAGTCAAGTTCTGACCCACTATGAAAAATACTTGGCAAGTTTCCTTACGCTTGTTCCAATTCGCCACGACGTGCTGAAGGTATGGATCGAATATCGATGGCTTACTTCCATTGACTAAAGCACGAATCCACATGGCAGGGATCGAGTATAGAACGTTGTCCAGCTCGACATAGTCTTGGAGAAAGCTCTCGAAAAATAGTACATTGCAGTGTTCAAATCCTTTGAATAGAACCTCAGTGCTATCTAGATGGATAACTGAATCACAGAAAATCCCTGGGAAATACAAAATGAATATTAAGGAGTACATCATGGTTGTGAACAATTGTTGTATTATTGCCGCAGAATTTCCAAATCCTCTCCTGCCTGTAATCTAAAATAGAGTCCGGTAATTTGCAGCTCTGCTAAGCCTTAAGAAGGATCAATTGAACAACAGGCCATTCATTATCTCTCTATTCTTGGTGAGGAACCACAATTATTTATACATCGCAGCACATCCTAAGCTCGTTTTCAAACGCAATTATTCATCCAATTTTTAGCACGAACACAAAACATTAAAAAAATTGCCCTGGAATACTTAAAAGTTTAGTTCTGCTCGTTGGATTCTAAAACCCTGCTTAATAATTTAGAGTTTTAATGGTGCTTTGCCAACATATGTCCAACTCGAATCTCGAATCGATGAACCTTCGAGAAAAAAAATTTTCCTTACAGTACATTGCTTTTTCTCACGGCAATTCTTACAATTCTCCACGAAGTAGTTTGTGAAATGAAATTTTACGAATTTTAAGCATAAAGCTTTCACAATGTTTGAATTCAACGTTGCACTTATGGAGTCTAACATGAACACATTCTTTATGCAAATTATGAGATCAATACCAGTAAGAAAAGGCCTTTCGACTGTCTTCGGTTGGCGTGTTGAAAAACCATCAGGAGACTAGTTTCAAAGTAGAAAGAATCTTATATTTCCCATGTTCATGACGGCCTGTCTTCATTTAAAGGCACTCTAGCAATGTCTCAAAACCTGTTAAAGATCAATTAACCCCATCTATTATTCCTTGAGACTCACATTACATTAATTGTTTTCATTTTCCAGTTTATTGTCTGTATTAGTGCCAAATAGAATGGCCAGGCTGTCCGTTTTTACGGCATTCGCTACTCCGTTACACCCGGTTTGGAACGTTTTATTTTGACAATTACTTTTTGCTTTTAGATAAAAAATGAATTCCTGTCTACTCAGCAGAAATTTTACCATTCACGAAACATTACCAAAAGGTTGATGACGCTTGAAATTGTAATGTCGTTTGCAATATTTGGTAAAGTGGCTTTCTTCACGGCTATTGACATTCCCAACGACACCTTGAGAGGTCGTGATGCTTTAAAGATTAGCTTGTCACTAGTTGAGTTCAAAGGTCGTCTAGTGCATTTTGCCAGTTCTATTGAACTCTCGCCTACCTTTGCAGCAAAGCTAAGGAGCGTAATGGCACATATGGCTGTGAATAGGGCAACTAAGGCTAGTGAGAATCCCATCAGTGGATGGAACGTTGAGTGGAATTTGATCATAGAGTAGATGCTGACTGTTATGAGCGCCTGGGCGATGGGAATCATCAAACCATACAACAGGCCATGTGCTGCTTCCATCAGGCCGTGATTCAAGTCTAACATCGACTGTAGTAAGTGCATTTTCTTCTCATGCCCTTTGGAATTTGCTCTTCTAAGAAACACGAGTTGGAATTAATATACCACAGTTGTGTGCTTTTGTTTTTACCTTTTGAGTTGTAGCAAATTCAACCATAGTCTTGTAGAGTTTAGGTGGAGAATTAAAAACATGACTTCTGGGACTGATACAATGAAATCAGAAACGCTAATGTAAGCAAGGGCAGTGCTTCTGACGAAGGATACAACGAATTCTTCTGAATGGAAGAACCGGAAGTATGGTAGGTTGTAATGAACTCCAAAAATGATTCCGGGGTAGCAAAGGAGTGGTGTTACAATGGGAATAATAATCAACATCTTACAGGCCTGTTCAAGTCCATCTTTTCCTGTGGTTATGTCCACTCCCAATGTATTGGCTATACAAAAGTCACAATGAAATCCATATGAAATACACTAGAGTGTATATAAATATATTATACGTATTACCTGCGTAGTTGTTTAAATAAAAGACTGAATTGAGATGATTTTTGATACTTTCATTGAATATCAATGAACAGATGTGGATAGAGGAGGTCAAGAGCCATGTAGAAATGTAGAATGCTGCCAGAATTGCATCACCCAGGACTACATTGGCGCTAGCTGTGGTAGACCGAATGCTGTTTATTGCAAATACTGCCAAACATGCTCTGCCTATGACTACTAAGAATCCAAGTACGTTTGATACCCATGTCTTGACAGTAGCATCGTAACCAATTGAACTACCGGATGCTTTAGTTATTGTAAACGGCAATAGTTGGGATATCCTACCTACCTTAAACGCTACCCATAGGTAACGGAGGTTGGTGCTTGATATCATCACTGCATGAGCTATTGAGACATAGTGGCTGTATTGAGGATAGGGTTTATAAGAAGTATTCTGCCACGTACCACTACATATTTACCCATTCCAAACAAATAATTTTGAATGGAATTTTATTACGCGTGTGTTGGTAATACCTTTATTATAATTTATTATATTATTCGTAAGTTTACTCTTAGGGTTTACCCAGTTGGAACTACTACAATTCTCTTGAGCTAATTCATCAAAACACAAAGAAAACGCTCATGTCCAAATAAGATGGACATAGTTTCACGTCATTAGAGAAGCATTATTCACATTATTCCTCTTTTGTTCAACTTAACTTAATCAGACTCAGGACAAAGAAAATGTCCCTGTTTGTGGTTAATATCAATCAATCAATTTATTTATTCAACGAAACTTCAAGTCCTGTCAATTCGAATTGATGTTCAATTTGGTGAGTCAGTTGGTTGTGACTTGTGAGCTAATCCTTAGTAACTTGTTATACAAACAAACCAGTTTAGTATAAAATCAATTTCAACCTACAAACTTTTCATCTGAGCTAAACCACCAGTTAGCATGCATTTTAGAGTTGTATATTTGTTCCCTATTTTCCTTCTTCAAGGCTCAACCTCAGCAGATTCTGACCCCTACATGACATATTGTAATGGCATTGACCTCATTTCGAGTATTGTACATCAATCTTTCTCTGGGATGACTCTGAACTTTCTCTACGTTGGAAAATATTCTCTCGCCATTGGCTCAAATTGCATTGACACTCATAAAGGGTCAAATCCAATGACGAACGGTATCCATCCGACGGAGAAAGCCAATCTTCAACTACCTCACTTTCACTATTCTCCGTGCAAGAGAGTGAATGTGCTTGTCTTTGCTAACAACGCTGAAATTGGGGACAGAATTCCACTTGACAGAATGATCCGAGAACAGGACTACAATTTTATCCTTCAAATTGGCAACAGTTCAGATATACTGAAGAGTCTACTTCATGTCAAGTACAAAGTGGAGCTTCTTATTCAAACCAACGAATCAACCATAAGTTACACTTTCAGATCAATTTGTTTTTATTGTGACAGTGGAATCCCTACCTTGGTAACTCTATTTCGCCTCAACCAATCAGAACATGAGCTCCCATCTGCAGTTAATTTATTCCCAGACTTTACTCTAAACTTTTATGGTAAGGAGCTTGCAGCAATGGCTGGGAAAGGAATCCCAGTATTGAATCGATTTCGCTTGGATCCTATTTCAAAGCATCTCATTCCAACTGGCGGTTTCCAAGTTCCAATTGTAGAGTCACTGCAACGTAAACTAAATTTCAGTTTAGTTGCACAAGAAGATACATTTGGACAGAGGTTGGAGAATGGCACTTTTGACGGATTCATTGGGAAAGTACAGTCTGGAGAAATCGATATTGGGTTCGGAGCAGCGCTTACATTGGATCGATACGAAGTCGTCCACTACCTTACACCCAATACATTCCAGTACATTACATTTGTAACCAGCCTTCCCAAGCATAGGACAAAATGGCAAGCCATTTTCAGATCATTCACAGCAAGAACTTGGTTCTACTTGGGGCTTACAATTGGCCTATTCATTCTACCCAGTTTCGTCTTAGCCTTTAGCTGCGAGCATAAGGGAACAATAGAATGGAAAGTAATTTCAAAAGGGCTACAGAACGGTATTGCATTTGCTTTACGACCAATGCTGGAACAAGACCTTACGAAATCCCAGTTGCTCCGAAGC
>VNWY01001715.1:0-11995 GCA_009869845.1 Pseudachorutes palmiensis
TTTAATTTTTTAATTTCAATTAATAATTGGCAAGTGCTCATCCCTTACGGCTGAGGGACCTCTCCTCGTCCTCTTTTGGCTTATTAAGGCGAGTACCCACTGCTTACTAACAAAGAAGGTAATTCACCATAATTAACTTAATTAGTCTAGGTTGTTCATTCACTCGGTCAACGTTATGCTCTTTGTGTCTAGAAATTACTGACTGGGACTCCATGGATGGCTTCATTCCAGCTAAACAGCTCAACAGGGCTCAGCGGAGACTTGCGTCCAGAAGAAGACACATCAACCAAGTGTCGTGTGGAGAGGGGTCAAAGGAAAATGTCATTGACACGCCTCAGCACGAGATCATTCGGTCAGTTCCCAAAACATTGAAATAAATGGTCTTAATGGTACTAATATTGATCTATTGAAACTTTTAGGCGTTTGAATGACTGTGTATCACACATGAGGAGTGATGAATATTTCCAGACATTTTCAAAGGTTCTGGATGAAGCATTTCGGAAGTCAGAAGTTTCAGTCACTAGGATCGTCTGCTATGCACTCGGATCATTTGGATCAAGCACAAACCCCCGGCACCAACTGGCAGTGCTGGTTCTACTTCAGCAAAAGCTAGGACTTCCGGTGGAAGTTTATGACCCAGTATTCACCCCAAATGAGATTAACGTATTAGCAAACGATTTGGGGTTCACTGTATTAACGCAGAATGAAAGAGGACAGAGATGTGTGACCAAAGACGAGGGTGGGATTCTGTTCTACATGCCGCATGCACCTCACGCCTTGGTTAACGGTGTTATCTATGGGAATTGGTTTCCAGATTCAATATCAAAATGTTTCTGCATCTGTAATAGTTTTGAGTCTTTGAAATGTAATATCTCTAAAACAGATTTAATTGAGAAATTATGGTACATTGGCCAGAGTGAGAGACTAGTTGTTGAGCATGCAATCGCCAATACTTTTTCAAACCAGAGCATTTTTAACGACTTTAGTCTTCATTTCTTTCCTCTTTCAAAGGTTAATAGACCTTAGTTTCCCCAACGATTACTGGAATAGATCACGAGAGCCAGAACTTGTATGAAGTTGACAAATCTCCAAGTTCTTCTACACCATGTTACTCAAACGATTGGAAGGAAAGGTTACGAGCAGTGACCACAAGATCACGAGAACCAGGACTTGTTCATAACATGGCAATTTAAAATAAGTTGACAAACCCAGTTCTTGTACAAACCGTATGTTCAAAAACGGTCACTGGAAGTGATAAGGGCAGGGAAGCAAGGACTTGACCAGACAAGTCCTTAAGTTGACTTTAATTCCTTTACACCATGCATGTATTAGGTATCATTAGATATACTTTTACGTAATGAATACAGAATACACAGTTATTGATTCGACAATATCTTGTACGAAGTAGATCACGAAGAAATCAAAAAATACTCGGATTTTAAAGCATGCTTTATTTATTAGAAGTTTTTTAACTTCTTCTTTTATTCTATTCTTTTATTCTTTATCCTTGTATAATTGTTCAATGTGTTTTCCAATCGTGTTGAGCTGAATGTTGGTTGTTCCTTCGTATATTGATCCAATCTTACAATCTCGGAAGAACTTTTCCACTGGGTAGTCTTTAGTGAATCCAACACCGCCCATCCACTCGATGCACTTGGACGTAGTCTCTGTTGCTACTTCTGCAAAAGAGCATAGAAATTGAATCCCACTGCATCTAACATTGTCATGCTGAAGTTACCTGAAGCATAATATTTAGCCATTGCCGCTTGCATTACGAAAGGCTGCCCAGCTTCCTTTAGTCGAGTTGAGTTGTATACAAGAAGTCGAGCACATTCAATCTGGGTAGCAACGCGAGAGATTTGGTGATTGATCCCCTGCAAATCATGAACTCATGCAAATAAATAAGGTTTGACTCTTCACTTTAGTTCTTACCTGGAAATCGAATATTCTGGTACCAAACTGCTTTCTCTGCAGAGTGTAGGGAACTGTCGCGTCAAAACAACCTTGGGCGAGTCCAAGCATTTGAGCACCAATTCCAATTCGGCCACCATTCAACATCCCGATAGCGTACTTGTAACCGTGACCAACAACACCAAGAACATTCTCTGCAGGGACCTAATCATAAACTCTAATTGACTGTGCACCGGTTGCTATTTAATAATCGAGGACCTATTACCTTAACATTATCGAAATGGACGGCGCATGTACCAGACGAACGTATTCCGAGTTTGTCCTCTTTTTTTCCAATGGAAAGACCGGGCGTATCTCTATCAACGATAAAGCAGGTAATGCCCTTGTATCCCTGTTGGCAGACCCCATCAATGAGTATATATGCTCAAAAACTTTTGGAATTGAATATTTATACCAAGGAAGTGTCCACATTAGCCATGACTAGGAAAACGCCTGCAACATCTGCACTTGAAATCCACATTTTTGACCCATTGATTACATAGAAGTCTCCATCTTTTTTAGCTGTTGTCCGCAACGCAAACGCATCAGATCCAGAAGTTGCCTCTGAAAGACAGAAGCTACCCACCTTTGTAACAAAAAAAACTAACATAGAAGAACTCCATTGTACCGCGGATGAACATAGTAAAGGCATTACCATGTCTGTTGCTAAACGAGGTAAGTATTTATCTTTTTGTTTCTCCGTTCCGAGATTCATTAGCATCGTATTCACCAGAGTATTTTGAATATCACAGAAAACACTAACTCCAGGGTCCACTTTGGCAAGTTCTTCAATGACGACGATAGCAGAACCAAAATTTGATCCAGTTCCTCCATACTTTGAAGGAATTTCGACTCCCATCAGCTAAATACGGTTATAAAAATTAACCATGTACTCAAAGCAAAAAATTGAAGTGCGGGGGAGGGAGAATTTACCCCATGACTAAAGAGCGCTTCCATGACACTTGGGTCTAACTTTCCCTCTTTATCCATCTTCTGAACAAGTGGGGCTATCTTGTCTTTTGCCAGTTTCGCAACTAGAAGTTTCAAATAAAATTAAAATATAATACAAAATGGAAACTAATTTCAGCTTGTGGTTTGTAGTCATATAGATATTGATTAAATGATTATATCTCACCTGTTTCTTGCATGATTTTCTCGTCTTCCGTCAATTGCGTAACAGGTACATGAAGGGGAGTCCCCGAGTTCCAGCGACATTGATATGATCCCTGGAAGCCACAAAAGATTATATCAAATTGGTTGGCTTCTTTCAAGAATGGAATTTCCCAGATTTAGCAACCGAACAATGTTAAAATACACCCAGTTCCAGGCCATTTATGACTTACTAAAGTGGTTCCTTGTATATCACTTGAAACGGATTTGGTGAGGATAGATTTTCTAAAAAGACCTTTAATAGCAGACGCTGCATTTCGGCTCATGACTGCAAATGATGTCAATGTGTACACTTGTTCTGGTTTGCCAACCTTCAGAACCTGTAGGAAACAAATGACTTTTAATTCATTACACACGTAAATTAGTTTTAGAGACTATTTAGTACCTTTATAGTTCTTAATGATTAATCCTGATGGGATTCTGCCAAGAACTGTCGTCAGCGACGTCCAGTTAACTTTAGCTAAAGTAAGAACAAGTGAATCTGGAAGTAATTGGCTTGTGGCCTTTAGGCTTTGCGGTCAATAATGGGTCAAACTTGAGCTGGAATTGTGGCTCTAATTCTGATATTCTTCGTGTAATAAACTGCTGGAAAAATGGAAGAGAAAATGCCCATGGGGTCCAGAGATTAGCCACTTCCAGAAGAAAAAGTTTCAATCAAAAATACTTGGTAAGTGAACCACTTCTGGGCATCCCGTCCTTCTGTTTAACAATAAACACATTTAATTCCATATAAATGCTCGCACTTACACAAATAATTACAAATAAAAACAGTTCCTTGCATTCATTTTGTTTACTGGTTACCATACCCTAATTGGATTTGTCCACATTGTCCCAGTTCTGTCTGGTTCCGGGGTTCGTCTTAACAAATTACAATTTTTTCTCAACACAACTCCCGCTTGCTCACTTGAAATTCCAAACTCTCAGGTTGCTTGGCCATGGACATTTTACGCTTCACTGAAAATCTTTTAATACCTCCAAGATAAAAACTATTATCTCGTGAATCGAAATCTTTTCAAATAGTTCCCAATTCTGGACATAAATGGCTATTAATCAAATACGTGAAATTATTTAATCAAAACGTTAAAAAACTATATACTTATAAGATAAACTTAATTAACGCCCAGATTTATTTAAAAATTAAGAAAGGCATTTAACGACATGAATTTTAGCAATTTAATAAAATCAATTTCACAATTATTAAGAAGAAGGGTTTGCTTCTTATCGAGCTTATGTGCTTACTGCCATTTTCTACTTGGTGAATTATTAGAAAGAATGTGCCAAGTGTAAAACGGTGGTGCAAATGAACACATTGATTACAACTTATTCAAAAAAATATTTATTTTTAAATAAAATGAAATAAATCTTTAAAGGTGTATTTATCGTTTGTTTAGACGGTTCGTGTATTTGTCATTTTTAATTTGCTCGAGCTCGCTAAAAGCTCGAATAGCTTAACCATTTCTTATGAAAATGTAATGAAAATTTTAATTTTCCGTTGTAGAATGCTGGAAACATGACCCTATGACCCTATTTCTGAAAGGTATTCCCATCTTCTATACGCTCAGTGTCTGTAGCAGTACTAGCAGTGAGGGAGGCTGATGGAGTTGGTTTTTCATGTGTTTCTTGCGTAGTTCTTGAGCGGCCCTCCACCACTCTGCTGCATTGAGGGAGGTAGGAGGTGGAGTGCTCTGGTGGCAGTAAGAGGAGGACATTTCAGACCACCACACTTCCATTTGGCAATTCATCCGGTAATTCAGCGTCTTGATTTATTAGGAATTAACCAACCTCGTAGACAAGGTAAGTCACAAACACCAATACTCTCAATGTACAGGGCATCTTGAAGGGTATACTCCCCACTCCCAAGGAATTGGGGGTCACAATTACTCGTAAATTAATATAGCCCATACCGGCCTGGTCCATTGAACAGATAAGTACGGATCATAAAGTACACGTGTCCGGTAAACTTGGTTACGATAAGACTGGTACTTACGAGGGGCCCTTTGTATTCCTTTGATAGAGATAATTGAGTACAGTGTACGCTGTACACTGCCCACTTTTAGGTTTCCCTGATTTAGAGGTTTACCCTAACATTTGTTTTGTTATTTTAGAAAAAAAAAAAGACAAGATGAAGCTGAACAAGGAAGTCACCATGTCCCGGAGGAAGAACCGGAAACGTCACTTCAATGCGCCATCCCATATTAGAAGAAGGCTCATGTCATGCTCTCTCTCAAAGGAGCTTAGGACCAAATACAACGTCCGTGCCATGCCAGTTCGGAAAGATGATGAAGTCCTGGTGAGTCTTTTTGGCTTATAAATGCCAGTACATTTTCCCCAGTTGATAATACTTGAATGATGATTCAACCCATTCACTGATTTTATATTGCTAATGTGTTACATTGAAATCAATATACTGGGGTGTACAGGTTCTCTGTATACTTTGGTGGCATTTCTAAGTAACTTAGAGCAATTAAAAAGACGAAAAATTGGTCTGACTATGTACCTTTATAAGCTACCCTTTACCCACAATTCCGCCTATAATTCCAGCGAAAGTACACAAGTGTTTATGTGTTCTAGGTCATGCGTGGACATTTCAAGGGTCAACAAGTCGGGAAGGTGACTCAAGTCTATCGGAAGCGATTCTGCTTGTATATCGAGCGTGTGCAACGGGAGAAGGCAAACGGTACAACCGTGCCAGTTGCCATTCACCCATCAAACGTAAGTTTAATCATTTATTGACTATCAATATAAGGTATCAAATATTAAATATGTTTTGTATTCCAAAGGTTACAATCGTTAAGCTTAAGATGGACAAGAACAGGAAGGCGACCCTTGACCGAAGGGCCAAGGGCAGGGCCCACCTCATCGGCAAGAAGGGGAAGTACACCATGGAGACTGCTATGGAGACCTCAGATTCCAAGAAGCCTGCTGACTCCAAACCTGAGTCTTCATAATAAGTTTCTGTTTCATAACCCGTACTTCGTTTGAGATGCTGCAAGAATAAAAATTCTTAACTTTTAATAAAAGTTTGAGGATTTGAGATTTTTGAAAGCAATGGAGTATAATTATTGGTCAATTCTTCCAAATTAAATGTTGGAGCGTGAGTTAATTTTAGTTGTTTTCCAGTGCAGTGGGGAGTACGTCAAATCTTTTTCTGTGGACGCACGTCGGCACGTTTCTTAAGCTTTCGCTCTTCAAGTGTCTGGGGAGGTGGGTAGGACGGGTGGCTGTTACCATGGATACACTGTAGTGGTGGGTCTATTGATTTTATGCAGGGGGCTACCCACATAGAAAGTCACAATTTCTGATCATCTTTCCATTTTTCTCGCACCCTTCGAATGATTGTCCACTGTAGCCCCCCCCCCTTTCGTCGACTGTCAAATCCCTAAACAACTTGCTTAACAGATGCGAAAAGTTACATTTTTGTTTTCGTATTAAGAGTTTTTTAATCAAAGGAGGTAAGGGCTACGTTATTAATTACACTGTTTTTATTTTTAAGCTCCAAAACAGAAAATAAATTAATTTTTTTTCTACAATTATTCACTTTAGTTACAGTGTTTAGAATTTTTAGTTAGTTTAGAATTTGTCAGCTGAAAAATAGAGAGTAAAAATTAATCTAATTTTAGAAATGTGAAAAGTACGCTATGCTACGAATTCATCAAATAAAAATTACGATGGACTGTTAAAAATAAAATAAAAAATGAATAATTTAATAAGTTTATTAATTAAATTAAAGGTTGAAAATCGAAGTAATATTTTATGTGATTGATTAGGAACCCTCATTCCAATGCGTCGTATCTTATTTCTAGCTCCTATTCCAGATTAATACTTTGTTTTTCTGTATTAGACTAGAGTTGTTAATCTTGTGTATGGATTTGAGTTAATGTCAAAGTTCAAATTGTGTGAAATTTAATTTCCCTATTAATTTGTGGTTGCTTAATTTGTGTGTAGCCCCTGTCGTTTGAGGGGTTTGTTCCTTTCCTCCCTCGCCCCTCCACCCATCCATTCTGTCTCCATTTCCATATTCCTCCTCTCTCTGTTCAGTCGAAATCTTCAACTCCACTCCTGCCAAACGGACCCCACCACCACCACCACTACATTATTCATCGAGTGAACTAAAACTAAGGAAATTGTGAGAGTCATTGCCATATTTAATTCCTTAGGTCTTAATTAGATAGTCTCAAACTCATTCAAGTACTATCTTTCCATCATACTCAACATCAAAGCTCAACATGAGTAGCCAGACAGAAGAAATGATGGAGGACGTCGTGACCCCAACAAGGGAGCTATCCACTGAGTACGTTGAAGAAAAGGACAACATGCTCATCCGATTCGAGAGCTGGACAGAAGGTGACCAGATTGATTTCATTGAAAGTCTCCTCCTCCGCGTATGTCATTACCAACATGGACAAATCAATGAGTTCCTTACTCCGATGCTCCAGAGAGACTTCATCACACTGTTACCAAAACAAGGGCTGGACCACATTGCTGAAACAATCTTGTCCTACCTGGACTCCAAATCTTTATCTGCCGCAGAACTAGTGTGTAGAGAATGGAACCGTGTCATCTCAGATGCAATGCTCTGGAAGAAGCTAATCGAACGGAAAGTAAGGACTGATACACTTTGGAGGGGACTGGCAGAACGTCGTGGCTGGATGCGGCACTTGTTCAAACCCAGGCATGGTGGAAGTCACCCTGATCATTCATTCTACCGAATACTCTACCCAAAGATTATTCAAGATATCGAAAGCATTGAGAACAACTGGCTCAAGGGGGAGCCCAATCTTCAGCTCATCAACTGCAGATCTGAAAATTCCAAGGGAGTCTACTGCCTCCAGTACGATGATGGGAAGATTGTCTCAGGTCTTCGTGATAATACCATCAAGATTTGGGACCGGGAAAGTCTCAACAGCAAGAAGGTGCTTACCGGTCACACAGGGTCTGTCTTGTGCCTCCAGTACGATGAGAAAGTCATCATCAGTGGATCTAGTGACTCCACCGTCAGAGTCTGGGATGTCCTTACCGGGGAATTGGTGAACACGCTCATCCATCACTGTGAGGCAGTCCTCCATTTGCGCTTCAACAATGGAATGATGGTTACGTGTTCAAAGGTAATGAGGCGCAATTTATTTCTCAAGTAAACAATCCATTGTTTTTCTCTAATGTGTTTTCCTGGATGTGTTTTAGGATCGAAGCATCGCTGTCTGGGATATGGTCTCCGCCACTGATATCAACCTACATAGAGTCCTTGTTGGACATCGGGCAGCTGTCAACGTTGTGGATTTCGATGAAAAGTACATTGTCTCAGCTTCTGGTGATAGAACCATCAAAGTAAGTTACCTCCAAAGGTTTATTAATTTTTATTTCATAGCTATAAATGACCCATTTGCTTTCAAGGTTTGGAATACCAGCTCATGTGAGTTTGTGCGTACTCTCAATGGTCACAAGCGGGGAATTGCTTGCTTGCAGTACCGTGACAGACTGGTCGTCAGCGGCAGTTCAGATAACACCATTCGGTAAGAACCTCACTCGACTCGGCACGTGCAAAGTGATTGATCACGTTTAAGATTTTGCCTTATCAATTTCAGTTTGTGGGACATTGAGTGCGGAGTCTGTTTGAAGATTCTGGAAGGTCATGAGGAACTTGTGCGATGCATTCGCTTCGACAGCAAACGCATTGTTAGTGGAGCTTATGATGGGTAAGGATTGATTCATTTCATTTTCCTTCAATGAATCTGTCACTTGTAATTAAATTCGATTTAATTCCATTACAGCAAAATCAAAGTTTGGGATCTCCAGGCTGCTCTTGATCCACGAGCACCAGCATCGTCCCTTTGTCTCCGTACGCTTGTGGTAAGTGGTGATATGTATATTCATAATATTTACTTTCTGGTTTATACGTGATAAGGACCCATAAAAACAGTTTGTTTTTATTTTGTAGAAGCACACTGGGCGTGTTTTCCGACTTCAGTTTGATGAGTTCCAGATTGTCAGCAGTTCTCATGATGACACGATCTTGATTTGGGATTTTCTCAACTTCGATCAACCGGAGCCGGTAGTGTCAGCGGCCCACGTTCCATGTGATTAGAACTATGTTCAAACAATTTAATTATTTAACGTCCTTTGAGTTCATAGTGTGACAGGGACTTTTTCCAATTTTATCTCTCATCTTGTGATTAGCTACAACTCGTCCTGAATTTCATTTCGACCGCTCTTGCGTACAATTCGATAACCCGGTACCCATTTTGCTATGCCTACAATATTCAATACAATTAATCATCCATGTGCACCCTTTCATAAAATGCGTGTGAAATAACAATGCGTATTCCCTTAGATTTCTAAATGAGGGATCCCATAAGGTGTGTTCCGCACACTTGAATGAACTAATTTCCACATCACAGTATTTTCGGTGCTATTGTTAATAACCTAGCAGTGACAGTAGTTGTGTAAAAACTAAAATTGATTTTGTTACTGCTGTTTGTCCATTTGTAGCTTTTCAATCTGGGTACCTGGTGTTTTCAAGCAAAGACTGATTGTTATAAGGTTCTGGACGAGGAGTGAGTCTGAGCTCGGTTTAATTCTAAATCTGTTTTAAGTTTGAATCGTCCTTCCTTACCACGTACATCAAACTGGGTCTCAATTTGCATCTCTAAGCATTATTTACTGGACGAAAACAACGCAACAGGTTAAATTCAATGAGTTAACTCTTTTATATGTGAAGTAGCCCAGAGAAAGTTGACTTCAGAGATGTATAAGAAAATTAATATGTACACTACTTGCCTAAATTAAAAAATGAATTACAAACTTATCAAAAACCCAGATCAAGTTTCAGGAAAATACAAAGGATTTTATTCAGATTATTCAGACATGGGTTCAACCTCATCACCAAGTTTGAGTTTACTCGCAGTTTTCTTGACACAACGCTCAAGGAAAGTTTCCACAAACTCTTTAATCGACTGCTCCGATGCTGAAGTCACGGCTACTTCGCTTCCTGGTCCTTTTCCGGAATAAGCGTAGCCAAGCGCACGCTCGAGCTCGAAACGCACGAGTGCCAGGAATCGGTAGTCTGCCGATGTAAAAGGCAAATACTTCAACAATCCAAAGGCATCATTTGCATCTGCGAGCCGCTGAGTGAGAGTATTGAAAGTGCGACCAAGTTTGGAATCATCGGGAGTGAACAAAGTACTGAAGTCAGGTGCAGCGTAGTATTCGAATGGAAAGTCCAGCTTCGAAGCCTGCTTTGCATTGCGCAAGATGTCGATTTTGGACAGCAAATTCACCGTTGGGAGGGCCATGTGTAGCATTGACAGTGTAACGTTGGTGCTATAGGCTATGAAGAAATCTAGAAAAAAGGAAACATGTATAAATAGGTTTTAGATTTTAAGGTGCTCTGTATTTATAACAACTGATTATGACATTGGACTCACCCGTATTTAGCAGCATTGTTGATTCAAACATGTAAATATTACACACAGCAAACTTCATTTTCATGAGCTTCTCGTAAAACAACTTAACATCATCCCGAATCGTGTAAAGCTCCACCTGTAACATTTACAAAAGGATAAGCCTTATGCTAATTAACCTGTACAAAAGTAATACAATAAAATCTTACCTGTCCTGGAAGATCAAGAATAACAAAAGTCCCATCAACGCACTTCTCAATTTCACGTGCAACGATTCGCCAGGAATCTTCAAATAACATCCTCATTGCCTCCATTAAGGCTCCATTAGATCCCAAACCCTTGGTTTTCATGATGTCCGAGACTGCCACAATACTGGTGATATTCCAGTCCGGTACGTATGCCAAGTTCGTCTCGCATCCAGCGTCCAGATTGAACACTCTCACTGGCCTCTGTATTTCCTTGAGGTGCTCTTTGAATGCTTTGCAGAATGTAGATTTCCCAGCTCCAGGCGTTCCCGTTACACCGACGACGTACTTCATGGTGCCGAAACTTAGAAAAGTGGGACTTGGACAGTGGTTAGAGTTGCTTTGACTTGGTCGCAAATTGCAGTTACAGTGGCTTTTGTAGGATTTGTTAACCTCAGGGAGATCAGCAGCGGCTTATTCGAGTATTTGAAGACAATTTCGGCAACCACCCTTGCAGTCAAGATGAGTTCCGGGGTTTCTGACCCAAAAAGAGTTTTGACGTCGTATGCCTCTTGAAAACGTTCGTCTTTGAGTACTTGAAACCAGGTTCCGGGTTGACCAGTTTCGGATACAACGACTAAGACTGTGTTCCCAAATTGCTGAACGCAGATTACCAATTGAAGGGTTCCAACTGAGACTGTTGACGTAGAAGAAGTAACAGGGGTTTCAGTTGGACACGATGAGGTCATATTCCTGTAAAATCAACTAAAATAAGTTCAAGGGATCTTCAATACCGCACTGCCAAGTCAATCATGCCATAAATGGGTGACATATAAAAACCTACCATTCGCTCTGCATGAAATAGATCAATCCAGATAATTGAAAGGTTAATTAACTTAAGTTTATAAATTAATTTAACTCTGACGTCAAGATTCGTCGACGAAAACCGAGGCGAGGCAAGAAGAAGAAGCGACGAGATGACAGTCTGTGGTGAGTCCCCATTTTTTAGGTTCGGATTCCTCAATGCAATCCTCAGTTTTTTATTATTATATTTTTTATTTTTACAGATTCATGAGTACTCTTATTTAGTTCTAAAAAATCATGAACATTTTTACAGATTCATAAGTACTTTTAGTCCCAAAAAATCATGAATATTTTTACAGATTCATCAGTCAGTGTCTGGTAATACCCTTATTGAGGGATTTATCCCTCTATACAGTGTCTGGTAATACCCTTATTGAGGGATTTATCCCTCTATACGGGGTTAATTCATCCCTCTATGAGGGGATTTAT
>VNWY01001716.1:0-11991 GCA_009869845.1 Pseudachorutes palmiensis
TAAATAAAACATACATTGGGGAATTCCTTGTTTTATTGACACATATGGTAGGTTAACTTGACGCATGTAAGTGGGCAACCAGCATCTTTCATTTTGTCACGCTGCGTGACAAAATAGGCTACACAAAAAGAGCATGGGAAGGATTCCCAACGGAGTGTGAGCTTCACAGAAGCCGAACGGAGGAAGGGCTAGCCTAACTAGGCTCTCAGGCAATAAAGCAATCCATTAGATGAGTTGGTTTTCTTTCCTGGAGGAAGTGGTTCTTTTCCTTCCTGCTGGAGAATGCTGGAATTCCTGGAAGAGAAATTGGTCAATTGGTTGAAATAAGGAAAGTGACGCCAAGTCCACGTGGTTTCTCCATTTGAATTTCCCACCTTCCTTCACAGCCACAAAACATTCAAATCAGACCATTCATTCATTCATTCCACAACATCACACAGGGAAGGGAGACAACAAGACAAGGTCAAAGGGATATTGGACACCGAGGTCAAAGGTAAAAGGCAATTGATTGGCTACACAACAAAATACCACAGTAATGGATTCATTACAGTTCAGGCGCAAATAAATATAACATTCATGAACAGTGTCCTTTTACAGTAGCAGTTTCAATTTCAATCTACATCTCTATTTGCCAGTGGATTGGGTCAAAGGGTACTTCTATGGACTTCAAATCCGTACAAGGACAAACAGTCCTATGGTCTTCCTTCATGGCTGACAACGAAGTTCTCATTACTAACTTCTTGGCAACTGGAGGATGGGACTACAAGACGTTTGCATCAATCATGAAGAAATATCACACCACATCGGTGTTCCATACGTAAGAAGAAAACCCACCAAACCCAGTCTGTAATTATCTATAAATCACGGTTTTACTTCACTTTATAGGGCAATTGCCAAAGGACAACACCGAAAGGAACATTTCGATACAGTTGTGAAGCTCATTCTTAACACGGCCAAGTCGTATTGGCTTAAATCTCTGTCTGAAATCCGTGGGGAAATCCAGCAGGCCTTGTCAGTTCGAAGGCCCTTATCCTTACCCTTCTCTGTTTTGGGGGAGGAGGAACCATTAGATGGTATTTCGACGGGGGAGGTAACGCAGAAAGTGGAATTAGTCCATCGGAAGAAGGCCCTTGGAGGCTTCTACTTGCTCTACACTCTCTACTTCAAGCAGCCATATGCTGCTTACTCTCCGATTCTCATCCCAATGACGGCAGAGGATTGGGTGGCAGCGAAGGTCGTTGGATCAGCACTCTCGGAAACGTTGACGACGGATGTGGAGTTGGATGGAATTCCAAACGGACTCAGGAGCGATGTCATCATAGCCTATGATTTCATGCTCGATCGTCTCAAGACAAACAAGGCTTTTGACTTTGTAGCTTCGGAAAACACGGTGAGCTAAGCGTTCTTTAAATTAAGATTCCTATAATTAAAATTCTGATCAGAAAGTACTTTTTTATTAGCATGATCTGTCTCATCGGACTCGTTTGTATCTGAACACGAAGCTGGACGACCACGTCGAAATGCTGAAAACGATGAAGCAACTTCAGGACGAATTGTCGCATGCCGAAATTCCTCGTGCAATTGTGGATAAAGCCGCACGCCACTTGCATAGTAGGTGTGCCGTGTTGGAAGGAATAGATGGAGGAGGATCCTTCGAGGAAAACTTTATTTCAACAGATTCTTTGGGCGATGTCCTTGACAAACTCAAGGATCTTGGCGACACCCCCACTCTCACAAGGGCTTCTCTCCTCGGGAACAAACATACAGAGAGACAAGTGACAACCGAAACCAACAAAAGGATCAAGGTGACTGTTACTTTACAAAAATTTTCCACTTCCCATAATGACAGTGAATTCAAACCTTTCTTTTTATATACTTGCAGCGTACTTTGAATAAGCACAAGCGCGCGGCAGCTGTTTCTGCGTCTGTATTTCGCTGGAAGTATGATGGTTTCATGTTTGGGAGTAAGAAGATGAAGGTTACGAAGACAGGGAAACGGGGACGGTCTCGAGCTCTGCTGCACTTTTGGCGTCGCTACATTCCAGAGAATTTTGACTTTGCGACGAAGCTACCCGAGGAAGTAGCTGACGAAGAGGAAAGGGAACAAGCTCTGAAGCTGGTCGAGGAGGAGGAGAAAGGAGGGAGGGCGATGGAGGAGACGAAGAAGAAAGTTGTACAGGAGAAAGTAGAAGGGAATAAGCCAATGGTAAGGAAGGGAAAGATGAGAAAAGGAGGTTAGTGGTCACATTACTTTCATTCTTTCCTGTTTTATTCTTGTAGTAAAATGAGTTGCTTTGAATTGGCAGGAGTTGACGTATCACAGAGTGGTTGTGTAGGAGTTTGCGCGTTCTTCAGATGAACGAGGAAAATCCAGGGAGTGGTTTCCTACAAATGAAGAGTTGAACACTTGTCCTTTGACTTTGGTCGTTTTTGCTTACCTTGACCTGGCCATGTTGTCCAGCACGACCTTCCCCTGGCCCCCTTGAAGACTGGCAGTGGCTTCTGCTTCCGAGTCTGTGAATGAGTTGTAGTTGTGGATAGGCGGAGGTGCATTGCGCACTGGTCTTTGTTTCTGCCAACTCTGCTTCAGAGTGTCGTTCACATTGGCGTAGTGACTAACGAAAGAGTGAGGACCAACTCCTCCGTCCACTTCATCCTCAGGTTCAGTCTCACTCCCTTCCTGCAAAATGACATCTGGCTGTCAATACCATGGAATTGATCGTAAATGCAAATTAAGATGAAGGGGCAGGAGGACTGAAGACTACCTTGAGACAGACAAAAGAGACAGAGAGACAGACAATGAGAGACGAGACGAGAGACGAGTGAAAATGAGAAAATCTATGCAGGTGCAATGCGTGTTTTGAAGTTCCTCCTGAGGGATATCGAGGGAATGTCCTTTACTTGTGAGTCACTGGAACTGATTTCTGATGGTTTTTCAGTGAGACTGCTTTCGTCTGGGTTGTTGTCATACGCCTTGTCAGACTCATCGTCAGTGTAGGAGACTGAGCCAGGAGTGGGTCTTGGAGTTGGCCTGGATGGGCCAGTGCCCTTCCTCTTCAGGGTGGAAATCTTCTTTTGGGAGTGACGGAGCTCTACAGAAGAACCGTAGAACTCCTCAATACTCGTACTCTCCTCCAACTGTCGCTCAGTCTCATCTGCAATGCAGAATGGAGTTAATTGAATTGTTAATTGGGAATGTTTGGTTGTTGTGCTTACTTTTGTACTTGATTGACTTTGTTTTGAGAGTGAGCGTGGCCACGAGGATAATGAGAAGCACAACCGAGACAGAAGCCACAACGACCAGGAACCAAGTCTGTTTGTAAAAGGGGCTCAGATACCCATACTCCAAATATAACTTGGAAGGGGTATTCACCTGCAACCAAATCAACATTTTATAATCATCCTATAAACTCAACTGCTGTTCCACTCACGAGTTGCTCTGCCTGTGCTGGGTAGCTGATTCCATGTTGGTTGTAAGCCATGATTCTGAAGATGTAGGCAGTGGAAGGAAGAAGATTCTGGAAGGACAAAGTGTACTCTCGCAATGGCCCACTCGACGTCTTCTCAATAACCACCCAACGACTCTCGTCTGAAAAACAAAAACAGTGTCTTGTCAAAATGAAACAAAAACTCATGAAAGGAAGAACAAAACAAAACAAAAACAAAACAAAAAGAGTGTAACTAAATACAAGGGCCATTTGGGTTTGTTTGGACAAGAGTACAACAGTCGTGGGGATGAAAAGTGACATGCACTGACACTCGAAAAGAAAACTTACACATTTCCCAATCATGCGTCACTGAAAAATCAAATGGGATGAGAAAGAGTGGAGCATTCATTGGAGGAGTGGAGTTGTCCTTACCCTGACGCTTTGCTTCCACGTAGTAGCCACTGATGGAATCCTTTTCATCGTTTCGCCACTCTAGAGAGACTGCGCCGTACTTTTTATGAAGGCGGAGTTCCTTTGGCGTTGATGGAGACCCTTGTTGTGGTCCGGTAGTTACATTCTTCTTGACTGCAGGCCCCAATTCCCCGAGAACTCCGTTCTTTGCCCTGACTGAGAATGCGTATGAAGTGTCTTCCTCCAGGCCTTCCACGAGTGTAGAACAGCACTGCACTTTCTGCCGCACTTGCTTAGAAATGACTTGGTCCTCAGCACCTCCCCCACCCTCAAGCAACGTCTCGTAAGTGAGGAGATAGTGAGATATCTCTCCATTCGGCTTCTTTGGCTTAGTCCAGGTGAGGCGGAGTGAGTTGAGTGTGATGTCAGTAAAGGAAATGTTGAGCACTGGACCAGGGGGGCCTTGGAAATAAAATAAATTACATTTCACTCATGTCCAACGTCTTGTTGGAACTCATTTGAAGAGAAGCCCAATTACATTTTAAAGTTAATTTAAAGTTAATCAGGAGTTGATGTTAATCTCACCCTCTAAGGTCCTAACTCGTATAACTTCAGTCAAAGGACCATCGCCCACGGCGTTGAAAATTTGTACTCTAACAGAGTACCAAGTGTACATTTCAAGGAAGAAGAGAGAATGTTTCCTATTCCAGGCAGGAACAATCTCCATGTCCTCTTCTCCTCCGTCAGCCTGGTACAACAACTGAAAATATAAAATAAAAATTTCAGTTTAATATTTATTATATTATTATATTTATTATTTTTGTTACTTTGTATCCTAATAGTTGTCCATTTGTTGAGTTTTCTGCTGGTGGACTCCAGTTTACTTGAACTTCTGTGGCTGAGGGTGCAGTGACGGAGATGTTAGTTGGAATTCCAGTGGGAACTGCCTCCCCCACATAGACACTCAAAGCAATTGATGGGACTCCATCACCACGTGAATTGAAAGGAACTACCCAGATGGAGTAGACCTTGTCCCTTGAGAGATCCTTGAGAGTGAGGGAAGTGACACCAACCCCTTTTGCTTCTTCGTTAGGAGGAGACTGCGCAGGGGCCAAAGGGTAGTCCAGCACTTGTCCGTACTCCACACGATACCCTCCACTCTCTGCGTCTCCGTTCCATTTCTCAACACTCAGTCCCTTCCAACTGACTCTGACGGAAGTTGTTGTAATTGGCACAACCTGGATATCACTCACAGAACCAGTGGGAGCTGGAAATGAAAAACAAAGTTATTTTATATATTATTTTATTATTTTATTATTTTGGAATATTGGAATAATTACCTGCTGGGAGTGTCCAAGTGACATTAGACTCCCCACTAAACCCACTTGCCCCAATGTCGTTTGTTCCTTGGATTCTGAATCTGTATGGCGTGTGGGGTTTGAGGTTGCTGGCAGTGTAGGAAGTCCCAGAGGGTGAGACTCGTTCTGATATTCTTGTCCAATGACCTTCCCCTTCCTTGAACTCAACAGTGTAGTACCTGAAATCAATTAACTGGTTGCACATTTACACTGAAATTAATTTTGATATTTATATTTACCTGATTGGTGCGAATCCATCCCTGCCTGGTGTCCATGAGAAGTTGATTTGCCTGGACTGGACTTGTGATGGGGAAATACGAGGTGTGCTGGGGGGCTGTGGGAGCTCTCTGTTGTTTGTGGTGAAAACAAGGACTTTCGCCATTTCTCCCCATCCCAGCCTCGTCCTGGCAGTGATGGTGAACCAGTAGTTCTTCTCCCGATCCAAGTCAGTCGCTCTAAAAAGCAATACAGGCCACACATTATTATTAGTGACAGAAAAGCATTTATAAATACTTACCTGAATGTCCTTGTTTCTGGTGGGAAGTCCATGGAGAAGCTGGCAGTTGTGAATCCCTGGAGAGAGTAGGTGATCTTGTACGACTGGATCACTCCATTCGGCTCACTCGGAGAATCCCAGATCATCCTGGCCATCGTCGTTGACACATCCGGGAAGGAAATGTTGCAGACTGGGCCAGGGATATCTAAAAGAAAATTCTTTTTTTTTTAATGATTTCTTATTAAAAATTTCTTATTATTAAAAAGGTGTGTTCTAACCATCCCATGTCTGGACGAGACTCGGTGGGTCAGACAGAGGTCCATCTCCCACTCGATTGTAAGCAAGGACTTGTACTTGGTACTTTGTGAACTTCCTGAGTTGTGTGAGTGTGGTTGTAAATGTGACATTTGACTGGATTTGTTTGTACTGAAAGGGAACAGTCTTGGCCCCATAGTAAACTTTGAATCCTTCCAGTACGCCGTTCCTTTCCCCTGGAGGGAGAGAGTCCCAGCGAACGAGGATCGTGGTGGAGGAAGTTGCATTCACTTCCAGAATAGGAACACCAACACCTGGAACTAAATCACAAACATTCAATTATGATTATTTTATCCAGCAGAAGCAGCAGAAGTGCCTTTTACCTGCTTCCCTTGTTCTTTCCAGCGAAGGTGGAGATTGGACTGAGCTGCCTACTTCATTGACAGCAGAAACAGAGACCTCGTACTGAGTGTCTGGACGGAGATATTGGAGGATAAGCGCATTCCCCGTTGGAGTGGGAATGAGCTCTGATTGGTAGTTGAGGTTAGAGGAGGTGGGTCGGTAGGAAATGTTGAACCCAACAGGATTCCCATACCATTCGTGCAAGTAGATTGGCTGCAAATAAAATAAAATAAAACCCACATTCAATAACCCACGGTATAAAATATCCCTCTTACAATCCATCTGACTTTGAGTTGAGTGGATGACATTGCCCTGACTGTGACATTCCTGGGTGGATTGGCAGGAGGTGCTTGAAGAGTTTGAAATTGTGAAGATGGTTCTGAAGGAAGTGAAGAGCCAACCACATTCCACGCCAAGAGCCTCAGTCTGTACTTTGTAAAGGGGATTAGATTGGGTACAAGGAGGGAAGTCGTGTTTCTTTCTCCCTCTGCTTCATGCAATGGAGTCCAAGTATCCTTCCTCTTCCATTCCCCTTCCACTGTCCACTTGGCAATGGAGGAATTCCCATCGAAACCAGGACTGAACTGGAGAACTGCAGAGAAAGCCTAAACAAGGAATATAAATATATGAATATATAAATATAAAGTTACAAAATGTTATTTTGTAAGAACAGATGAGTTATTAGCATTACCTGGACGTTAGAAACAGCCAAGTGAAAAGGTGGGCTTGGTAGTACAGGTTCCACTCCAGTTAAGATGGATCCTCCCTTACATACTCCCACCCCCACTCCAGTCACTCCACACACTTCAAACAAGTAGAGTGTGTTCGCTTTCAGCTGGGTCACTTTGACACTCGTCGTATCCGCACTTAGGTTCATGTTTTGAGAAGTGAGTGGGAGGTCCTTGAGTCCGTACGTGAGTGAGTAACCAATCAACATGCCATTGGGGTGAGTGGGTGGAGTCCACACCAACTTCACGTCCCTGTCACTGATTTCCTGGAAGAGGAGAGAAGCCACAGCATCAGGGGTGTCTTCCAGAGTTGTTCCAGTTACTCTTCCACTCCGCTTCCCCTCCCCTGGACTCGTGAAACAGAGGACAGTGAGGGAGTAGTTGGTGAACTTTTCCAGTCCACAGAGTACCCCTTCCTGCTCTGCTGTTGGGTCGAATGGACTGGGTGGGACTGAAGTTGTGGCAGCCAATGAGTCTCCCTTCCATGCCTCTATCTTGTACCCCTGGTTGATTCCGTTGATCTGTTGAGGATCAGGGGGAATCCACCCTACACGGAAACAGGTTGAGTTGATAGGAGTGACCTTGACATTGGTTGGTGGGGCAGTTGGGACTCCTTCACGACTTCTAACTTTGATCCCTTGACTGTAGATTCCAACACCTTTTTGATTGTAAGCTCCTATTTGGATCTCGTAGTCTTTCCACGTGATCAAATCACCAATCAAATAGTTACGCTGAGCCTGGAATTCCAAACAAATATTTACTCTTACAACTCTTAAAATGAAGGGTAGGTTGTAGAGAGTAGAAGAGAGAGAGATCACTTTCGTCGGAAGCATCGGAAGATTGCTTTGCTTTGCGTTTCTTTTACCTCATTAGAAATGTTCCTAGTTGCCCAGGGTGTTTCCCCATAGCCATGGAGTCTGTACCGAATGACATATCCAAGTATTAGTCCATTCCTGTGTTCTTCTGCAGGGGGATGCCACTGGATTATAATCTGAGAAGCAGAGCGAGCAGAACCAACGAAACCCAACGGAGGGCCAGAAGGAGCTGCATGGAAACATAAAAACGGTTTTTAGTACAAGTAAAAAGGTAGAATCCTAGGGATTCTACTTTGTACTTGTTTTTTTCTAAAAATTAAAAATTTTAGTTGTATAAAACGATTTAAAAACGAGCCCAACCAAAGGTGTGTTTCACTTTTCAGTATTAAATTGACTTTTTTGTACCTTCTTGTGGAAGAGTGAGAACAGGAGAGGGTGACCCAAACTCTCCTTCCCCCACACTGTTGACACTGGAGACTCTGAACTGGTACGAGGTTGCTGGTTTGAGTCCAGTGATGACCAAATGACGCACTTCTGAAGAGATGTTGGCGAATAGGGTTTCCCAAGGGCCCGGGACAAAGTCTGTGGCTGTTCCGCCCAGTGAAGTCTCACCCGAGACGCTTCTCTTTTGAACGATGAACTTGAGTATGGGGCTGTTACCATCAAACCCACTTGCCCAAGTCAGGTTCACACCACGCCAACTAACGTCCTGCAATACAAGCATAGAATGCATAGAATCACCTTGTATATGTAAAATGTAAAACGTAAATGTAAAAGGTTTCTCACCGGTGCTACTTTTGGTATTTTGACTGCAGTGACGTGGGTGGGTGGGTAGGGGAGTTCAATCACTTTCAGTTTCGCTGACCTCTCATCATGTCCACCTTCTGAACGAATGACACATTTGTACTCACCAACGTCACTCGCACGAACCTCACGCACTTCCAGCGTTCCATCCAGGTGGATTAGAAAACGGGCTGAAACACCAGGCACAATAACCCTAAAAGATACCAATCAAAATCAAATTACATGGACATGAAGGAGAGATTTGCAAATAATTGGTGCACACTCGTTGTCGTGTTCCCATTCCACTTGGTAAGGGATCGCAGGGTCCGATGAGACTTTGCACTGGAGAGTGGCAACTTGACCCAGGATGACCTCCGTGTCCACGGGTGGTTGGATTATTTGTGTTCTGAAGAGAACAGCCACATGGGCAGAGCCAATGACAGTCCCTGCACTGTTTGATCTGATGCATGTGTAAAGACCTCCGTCACGAGCACGAAGGCCTCCAATCAGCAAACTCCCACTTTCGAGCAATTGGAAACGACCACCAGAACAAATTTCCTCCGTTTCTAAATGAAAACAACTCAAATCAAGACACAATTCCCATGCTTTATATATTAGACTCACCATTTCGGTACCAGGTGACATTTGGTAGTGGTGCGCCTCCTACTTCACAGAAGAGAGTGAGGTCATTGCCCTCCAAAGCAGTCTTGTTCTCTGGTCCCTTGGTCAGCACAGGGGCGGAAGCTGGAAAAAAGGGACAATGAGCCAATGCTGTATGAAACGAAGTCTAATTCAGAACCTGCGTGTGGAGTGAGGTGCTTCAAATCAAACAAAAACAACTGCGGAATGCATAAAAAGTTGCGTGCAGTGTAAAATAAGTTGAGCAAATCATGAAATGAAGCGTGGTTGTGCTTGAAGATTAAGGGAGTTACCATTGTTTGGTCTGAGGTGCAAGAGGTCAGTCAGAGTGACCTTTGCCACTCGACTCTGCAGAGTCAAACGACCCAAACGAAGTTCCTCTGAAAAGTGGGAGGGAAATGAAATCCTCAATGTAATTGAACACGCAAACATCCTCCATTGACAAATAAACATGCGCCTGCGCCTTGCACCAAACCCAACCATTTGCAGTTTATAATCTTACTTTTGACACGAAGCCAAGTGTATGCATTTGCCTCCCCTGCCGCATTGGAAACCCAGCACTGGTAGATGCCCGAATCCTGGGCTCTCAAGTAGTGGACTGCGAGAGTGGCCGTGTCAGGGTCAACTGAATATCCAGGGAGCCCTTGAAGGGGTAGGGTGTCCTTGTACCAAGTCACTGTTGGTTTCGGAACTCCCCCCACGGTGCAATATATCTGAACTTCCTTCCCAAATTCACCCACGGTCTCTGCTGGGACAGGATTCAGGAAAAAGGGTTTCTCTGCAATTCCAATTTCAATCAATTTCCGAATGGAATTTGTTAATTATTTCTTTTTGTTTAACTTACCGATGATATTTATTTTGGCAGTTGCTGACTGAACTGGGAACTGAGAGTTTTTCAGCCTAGTTTGGCATGAATATTCTCCCCCATGGGCACTGCTAATTCTGAGGAGAGAAAGAGTCCGGTTGTAGAGGTCATTGAAGGCATGACTTAACCCTGCAGACTCCAATGGCACTCCGTCTTTGAGCCAAATTGTCTCCAGTTCATGGAGTGGTCGAGCAGTTGCGATGCATTGGAGTTCCCATTCTGCCGTACCCTTTACGACCTGCCCACCAGTTGGAGCCACAACGATCGCTGGTGGTAGGGAATCAGCAACTTCACCATTTCTCACCACCAGATGAATGTAGTCAGATAATTCATCCTGACCCAATTGCGTGTTAGTCGCACGAGCCCTGGAAATCAAATACAAACTTGCGTTTAGTGCAGTTTGTGAGGGTGTGGATTTATCTTGTGACTTGATGAATGGAGTTTAGACCTGTATGCCTTTTGGTCTGCCGAGTTGACATCGAGGATGACCTGTTTGTGGTCAGTGGTGGTCACAAACTTGGTCCCATGGAGGAAAGTGTTGTCCCTGGCCTGCCAAGAGACGGACGGCGGAGGGAAGCTGGAGATTGGAGGAAGCAAGAAGATCGCTGCCTCTCCACCACGCACCACCAGACTCCTCTCCTCACTCGCATTGAAGGGACTCATGTCTAGGCATACACAAAAAATTAAAAAATGTGATTGAGCCCTTGCATGTGCATTTTGGTGCTTACACGCGACTGCCACTTTTATTTTTTCAGAGAGGAGAGCCCCTGCTTCATTCCTAACGATACACTGGTAGTCCCCCGAGTCTCCCCGCACAGAAGACTGGATTTTGTAAAAGTGCTCAGAGGAAAAGGGACCCAGGAAGATCCCGTCCTTCAACCAACGATACTCTGGCTGAGGCAAACCTGCAAAAAACGACAATCACTTCATCCAATTCTCAACAACTCATGCAACTATTTCTCTGTTCATGGTGGGAATTATTCCCATAATCCCACGCAACGTTATTTAGTTGCGTGTCTGAAATTGCTGGAAGGAGTTTTTTAGAGGGAGGGAAGAGAGTTCAAGCGGGTTTGTTTGTGAAGAATAGAGAATGTGTTTGTTATTTTTATTATTCCAGTGAGCGTGTCTTGCCTAGTGCAGTGCACTGGAGTATTTTAGTTCTTCCTTCGCTGACGATTCCACTCCCTGCAGCCGAGGGTTGAGTGATGATCCGAGGTGCTTGGACATCAGATTCAACCCCTCCTGCAAAACAAAAGATATTTTATTAACACATCCACAGATCCACAGTTATGATCCTCCGATGCACGTGGGACTTTCTTGGGCGGAAGTGGAATGAACTCTGGTGGGTTCCTTTGCTTCCTTTGCTTTGGCCCTGCCCTTGACTGATTGTTTACTCCTTGAATCAATAAACTAAATGCACTCCACTCCAGTGCAAATAGAGACTGGCACGAGGCCTCATTAGAAAAACATACACATGTCTCTGGACTTCATTTTCATTTGACAAGTGAATGGTGGAGTCTATTTCCGGCAAATAGAGAGGAAGGGTGGGGACCCGGAGGAAGAAACAGAAGCCCTTCAAAGACCCGCATCTCCGCAACAAAAATGAAAAGGTGGAAGACAGAGGAAGCAAAGCAAACGAAGCCATACTACAAATTCATTTTTTTCTATTGTTGAGTCTGGCTGGGATTTCTAGTGCTGGAGGGTACGGAGGGTCGGGTGGACTCTTTAAGCAGAAGGGACACTTTTAGTTTTGCCCAAGGGACAAGGTCCTTGGAATCCATTCTTTGAAGCCAACAGAGAATACAAGAATG
>VNWY01001717.1:0-11987 GCA_009869845.1 Pseudachorutes palmiensis
TCTTGAATTTCATCATATGCCTCCAGGTACGTTGGTCCTTAGTTCAAAACCATTTCTGTGTATAATGTAATTTTTAATAATAGGTGGGTCGAGCCGCAAGAAGGAGGCGTCGTATTTCAACATCCAACAGCGACAGGGGGAATCCATTGACAAAAGTTTTGTTAGCAGTTGTCTTTGTTTTCCTCATTTGCAATGCAATTAACGCTGCAATCACTTGGGCTTTTATCAAAAAGGAATATCCATCTAACGCATCTGACGTATTTGCCTCTCTGCCAATAATTCTAAACTGCTCGGTCAACTTCCTTTTGTACTATTTCATGGGATCAAAATTCAGAATTGTATTCAATAAGCTGGTTTGGTCCATTTTGAATTCTACTTGGAAGAAGGAAACTACATCGACTAGAAATCCAAGAACTCGCACCACTGCCTTTTGAGGCAAAACAGATTGTGACTTAAACACACAATTGCCTTTATTTACAATGGCCTATAATTTGGACAGTCATTTATTCGAGTGCAACAAATATTCCGAACAATTTGTGAGGCTAAATTCCGATGAACGTAAATAGAGCCATGCAAATGGGTCCCGAAGGGTCCCATAGTTTACTCTGGCAGCTATATAAGACGATATAAATACTTTGGAAGGAGTATAGGCAACAATGTTAAACCGTAAATCACTTGGATTTACCCTAGGGGCCCACTTTCAATTTTCGTCCAAAATTGACCTTAGAGAAAAACATTGTTTCTCTAAGCGAGTTATATTTCTTCCACAAAGAGTCATTTTTGTGGTCATCGGGGTATAACAGTTGACCTTAAATATAGTTAATTTCAAAATGTTGTTCTTAAGGAGGTGAAAATTGAGTTTGTCGTGATTTGAAAAAGGTAGCGAAAATTTCGAATTTTTTCCCAAAACGTGACCAAAAATGCTCCAAATGTCATGAATTGAAAATTAAAAACCATCCGAAAAAAGTTTTTCAATCAGGACTTTCGGAATTTGCCAAGTAGGGCCACTAAGGCGATGCTACCACTGCAATGGACTAATTAAACCGGCGCTGCTGGGGCGTATGGCTCATTGTCTTTGTTTCTCCACCATCCTTTTTGCCTAATAGGAGCAGACGCAATTGCGCAGGCGCAACTGCTTAGTTGACTGATGTTACATTTCCGGTCACTCGGCCTCCGGTAACCAAGATTTTCTTTCGGTCGATTGAACTCAATAGTTACGGGCTTTGTATCCACAGCAGCACCTAGATTGGATTCAAACCTTTTGGCTTCCAGCCTGAGTGCCTCCTGCCTCGGAGTTCGACGCTCCGATTTGCTGCAAATTAATAATCTCACAATTAAGAATTGTCAACGGATTTAATTCAAAGGAAAGCTTTTACTCCATATCTTGACAGATCCTGAGTAAGCAGTAACAGACGCCAAGGACGAATATCATGGCAACGCCTGAAGTGAGCAGAACTGTTTCCATGGGTCGATTGGTGCTTATATTGTTATCTTCTACACTAGCAACGGGTTTCTTGGATTGGACACAGATTTGGATTTGAAAAAGTACAATTAGTAAGCAGCAAAAATGTTTCCTAATTTCGGCCTCCATTACTTCCACTGCACTTAGCAAAAATAAGACACCAGTTGGGACGAAATGAGTTTGATCTGGAATGAACTTTCTTTTCTTTTTGTGATGTTTTTGAGTTCTAAAATAAGATCGATATGTCTCTTGGGGACCCAGGCGTTGTGTGAACATCGGAATACTTCGGATGCCAAGTCTAATCTGAAAAAGGAGGAAAAGATTCAGGCACAAATAAAAAACTAAAAGTTCAGAAATCTGACTGATCATGTCCAGCCTACCAAACCAACTCCTTGAACTCTCATGAACTAAAATTATTTCTGATTATTGGTTTCCACGTATAGTCGCATTTAAAAAAAGCAGAAAATATGCCATAATATGAAAGGGTCATTAAGTAACACTTAACAAGCCCCAGTTTGCTCAGGAGGGACAATTGATCTTATGGAACCCGGGTTATGAAGTTTTGTAGTTAGCCTCCGATAGTCTAAGAAACTTCATGGGTCAATTGCTTATTTTTAAACTTCTGCGCAGCAGAACTGTACCAAAATATTGGTGTCAGTTAGCACCGTAGACAGAATCAATCTGATACAAATTAATAAAACATAAAACAAAATAATGTTGCACATAGCTGTATGATGAGTTCTGCAGTCAACTGCGGAGTATCCCCATCAACTAATTTTTCATCAGCAGAGGTTTGTCATCCGGCAATTCAAATCATAAGCTTAATGTACAAAACTTATGTTGAACTTGTATCTGTGTTTGTCAGCGTTAATGCCTACGTAGACGCTAAATTCTTTGGTAAGGTAGCATACGGTTCATAAAGGATCGGACGATCCAAGTTGAAGTTTAACTTCCAGCAGCCATTGACTTTAACCCACGGGAGGGTGACACATGCATTTCCACATTCCCATTTTCTTCTGCTGTTTTTGATCACCTCATAAATTCAGTTTACTTTACACTGAATAAACTTCTGCAGAGCAGACAGATTATTTGACAATGGTCATGTCATAGCTGCGCTGTTTGAACTGAATTTTTTAAAAATTAACAACTGTCTTTAATTTCGAGACAGATTTTAATGATTAGAAACATGTCAGTCTGAGCCATGACTGACATCATCCTGTTTTATCGGGCTACTGTGACAGCATCGTCCACCCATGTGCAGTGCACGGAGACTTTGGCTGGCCAAGCAATCAGAAAAACCCAAAAACATAAGCACGGGAAATACACGACAAACACGCAGTATAATCAGTCATTCACGGCCCAACACAAGGCCTGATCAACCCCATACATACTAAATACATTACAACCCACAGGAGTCACTGTACGGTAAACAAACAAAATAGTGAATAACCTAAGGGGAATCCCAAGGACAAATTCACAAGGGCGCGACTATGCTATGGAGACAAGGACGCTATACTACGTAATCCTGCTATAAACTACAACGTAATGTTTTGATTTTATCATTACATTATCAAAACTTAAAGATAATCTCTCTGGCTTTCCCCCCAAAAAGACAATAAAAGAGTAAGGCATAAATTACTACACGGGTCATCCGACGGGATTCATTTATTCTTACAATGAAGTCATCCATTCAGCTTATATTAATATTTGGAGTTTCCTTTCTTGGGAATTCATTTGGAACTCCTATCTCCACTTATGCTTCTGCTTACATTGGGTACTTTTCATTTACAGAACGAACTTAGGATGGTTGCAGTATTTCTTAAGCTTAATTTAATTCTGCCATTATTTACAGCTACCAAGTCTGGAATGTGTTGTCGGAAACTGATATCCAGGTCCAAATTCTCAAAGAATTGGAGCAACGTGAGGAATATGATTTCTGGTCGTCCATTCATCTGAGACAAGACACTGACGTATTGGTTCCTCCTGAACGTTTAAGCCTTTTAACCCAACTGCTTGAGGAATATGGAATACAATGGAGTGTTAAAATACCAAACGTAGCCAGGTATTTTTTAATTCACATATACGTATTTTCATACGTTTGTATCCTCGTTGAATGCCAAAAGTTAACAATGTTTATTTGTTGTAAAACACAATTTTTATAAAGATTCCTAGACGAGCAAAAACTGTCGAATGACTTGCTTCGAGATGGGGCGATGTCGTGGACGGCTTTCCATACCTACGATGAAGTAAGCTCATTACGCTACTTCCTTAGCAACATAGTTTTGCCAGTGTTACACTGGAACTAACAACTTGTTCTAATATCGTCCGTACATTCTACATTGTCCATAGATTGTTGCATGGTTGAAATCCTTAGAGCAGGATTACCCTTCCCTGGTATCGACAGAAGTCATCGGACAGAGCTATGAAGGTAGAGATATTCATGTCGTCAAAATAGCCAAGGATGATGGAAATACAAAGCCTGCGTTATTCTTCAGACGCCAATTTTCACGCTCGAGAATGGATTACACATGCAACGTTGACTTGGGTTATGAATGAAATTTTGACAAATGAAGATCATCATGCGTCCCTTTTGTCAAAAGCGGACTTGTACTTTGTTCCGATTGTAAATGTAGACGGCTATGTTTATACTCATACTACGAATCGCATGTGGCGAAAAACACGCAGTCCAAATCCAGGCTCAACGTGCATTGGAACTGACCCCAACCGAAATTTCCCATTTGATTTTGGTGGTAGGGGGAGCAGTTCATCTCCCTGCTCTGATACTTATCGTAAGATTTATTAATAATTTAATATTTATTTTACAAGTATAGATCCACTAAAGATACATTATTTGTTTTCATATAACTTAGATGGAGCATCAGCACTTTCCGAATCGGAAACAAAAGCAGTTGCAGACTACATATTAAAACTACAAAGCAGACAACGAATTCACTTGTACTTGACAATTCACTCTGCTGCAAATGTACGGAATGAATTTCATAAAACGGTAATACAATTCTGAGTTTTTTTTATTTTGATACAGATGTGGCTTCTTCCGTGGAACCATAAAGTTGGAGAATATACTGAAGACTTCTATACCCACTTGGTCAGTTTTTCTTGCACTTGGTGCCCAATGTATTGTGAAAGTTTCAACAATTTTGATTTGAGCCATTCATCTTTCATATTTTTCAGCTTCCATGGGGACAGGCAAGTGTCAAAGCAATATTGGATGTACATGGGCAAAGATATGTAACAGGCCAGGGCGCAGAAGTCATATGTAAAAAAAAAAATAATTATCTAATTGACTAATTGGAATATTAATATATTACTAATTATCAGATGAAGCCTCTGGTGTAAGTCAAGACTGGGCAAAGAGCATTGGTATTAAATACACTGCTACTCCAGAACTACGACGTAATCACGGTAAGTTCGCGCACTTTCGTTTTTCCTTACATAAGTTATGAATGGTATCCTTTAGGGTTTGCTCCTCCGCCATCTGAAATTATACCTACTGCACAAGGTAATAAGCATAAATTATAGCTTTTATTTTGTTGAAATTACTTAAACAGACTTTGTTTTGAATTTGTACAGAACTCTGGGCTGCAATACAAGTCATTGAATCAACACTCAATGAATAATTTAATGCTCCCGAAGGATTTTAAATTAAAGCAGACTAATTTATTCCTTCGTAATAAATCCGAATCAAATAGATATGCATTACACATGCATTACGAAAAGTAAAACTGGTAAAAGGTCGCCATTTAGGAACCTATCGGAACTGAACCTGCTTGAAATTAAGAAACTAACCTGAGGGAATATGTAGTTCAGAATTCAGGGAAACGTAACTCCATTTTTCTGTTACGAATTTTGGATTCCTTTTGAAATTCATCTACCGATTTCAATAGGGCATTTACTGATATTATTGAGGATTGCATTAATATTAAAAGGCATTTATGTAAGCCAGCTCCAGGAACTTGAAATCAATTTAAAAACTTGTTAAGTGAAAATAAATCAATCGAAAACTGCAAAAAATTGTAATCTCTTTTTAAAAAGCCAAAAAGGAGCTACCGTAAATGCTCTGATCAAAAATTCCCCGGCTTGTTATAATGGCTTATAGTATCAAAGACCCCCGGCTGGTATTGGAAACCGGTTTATATTTTAATGCAAATGGTAAACGAAAACTTTAGTACAAAATTTTTGCCATCAGGCAGTACCAGTGTGATTTTAAAAGTGGTATTTAAAGTATGAATTACTAAAATGAAGTTGCAATTTCTTTCACGTACGAATTTGATATGCTCTGATTTGCTTCCCGTTAATTTTTCGGTAGTCCTCGTAACAATAGACTGACCCCTTATACTGGATCAGAATCTTGGGTCATTGGCCGGAATGTTGGGATTTGTGGTTCTCCGATACGTTTCAAACATTACACACAAACAACAAACTCCATTGAAGCACGCAGGTTAATCCGTACTCATTCCAGACCACTATTGGTGCCTAGACCCAGGCCCATGGTCGACCTCATTTTCAGGACTACTGCCGTATAGTATAAAATGGGACAAAAACTAATAAAGCAGGTATTAAATAATGTTGAACATAACCGTCATAAGAGTTTTGCGATCAACTGTGAAGGATCCGCTTGCATCAATCTGGATGCAATTTAGCCTTTTCATTAAAAAAAATATTTGAAGCCGCTGACGTAGCCAAAACCGTAGTCAGTAAAAAAATAGATATTTTGTAACCTAAGGTAAACTTGTATTAATTTCACTCGCAGGGACAACACACACTTCAATTCTGCTATAAAAGTGCCGAAACAACGTTCGGTTTGGCGGAAATGCTTTATGTTCACAGGTAAAGCTGTAAGTTTACCTAGTTGCAACAAAATCCTTGAGTTTGCGGTATTCGGTTGTACTTGACTCAAGGAATAGTGCGATGGAATATCGCTTTTTCTAGGCAGAACTGTAGAGGACAAAGTGAAAAAGTTTACTTCACACACTTTATTTGTGGATCTGTGCAAAAATTCATATTTTTCCAAGCAATTGCAGACATGTGTAGTGATGTCACCAACAACTAATAAATATTTTTTATCTTAATAATTAGCTCACGTACACCTTTTTGGAATTGTTGTGTGAAGCCGTTGACATCATTAATAAGCTTGGAATTTTCAATTACTTCGAAATTATGATGGGAATGTTCTAGATAAAATCCTAATTCAGTTTACCGTTCGAAACTTATCATCGTTGGCCGCAAAACTGATTTACCTTTTTCGTCTGGAACACACCACATGACGGAATTCTGTCCTTAGGATTTACCAGTATGGAGTGCATGACATCAATATTGGGAATTTCTGAATTTGTTGAACTCGACTTTATCTTATCCAGTTGCATCACCTACCATTATAAATATGACTCTCTGTGGCCGCGGATTGCCGAAATATTTTAGATTTGTCTTTCACACAATGGCGCTAAACCAATTACTCTTGCTGACATTGCTGCTCGGCAGTAGCCTTGCCCAGGTGCAGTACAATGGATACAAGGTGGTTCGGGTGACGTCAAAGAACTTGGAACAAGCTACACTTATCAAATCTCTAACTAAAACAAATGGGGTAATGCGCAACATTAAAACTAAATCAGATCTAGTTTAAACATTAATTTCAATATGAAGGTTTCCTTTTGGGATGGTCCGTCTCGGCTTGGAGGGACATCCGAAATTATGGTAGCGCCTGCACAACAACAAAAAGTTTTCGGTCAGTTGAAGAGTTCAAACATAAATGTGGTTGAGCTCATCAGTGACGTACAAAAGTAAGTCACCTTGCTCCATCTTTCCTCGGAAATTCGCAGTGTGTAACAAATCCTTTCTAGGCTAATCAACGAGGAAGCTGAGTCAAAAATTGGAATTAATGGTCAATTCTTCTGGAATGGATACCATGCACTCGAGGATGTACGGAGCAATGAAACGCTTAATTTGCATAGATATAATTTTTTTTATTCTCAATTAGATCGACCAATTTTTGGTTGATACTGTCGCCGCTCACGGGGATGTTGCTAGTCTCATCCCAATTGGAAAAAGTTATGAAGGTAGAGATCTCAAAGTCCTCAAAATTTCCAAACCAGGAAGAACTGGGAAAGCAATTTTCATCGACGCTAATATCCATGCAAGGGAGTGGATCACAAATGCAGTTGCTACATACCTTATCAACGAGCTTCTAAATAATCCTGCATACGCTTCATGGGTAGAAGACTTTGACTTCTACATAATCCCAATGGCAAATCCAGATGGATATGCATTCACCTACGCTAAAAATGGGGTAAGTAAACTCTACCCACCTACCACTACCACTCTACTTAATCCAGCTTTAAGCTTATGTAATCTTGAATGTATGTTTTTACAGAACAGACTATGGCGCAAGACTCGTTCAGTGTCCAAAGTGGGAAGCAAAACGTGCTACGGAGCAGATCCAAACAGGAATTTTGGATACAGATGGATGGAAAATGGAGCAAGCAGCGACCCTTGTGATGATCTTTACGGAGGATCAAAGGCATTCTCTGAACCTGAAACTCGCGCCATCTCTGAATTTTTCAAAACAATTGCAACTCAGGTTGTTTTCTTTGGCAAGTATCCATTCTTTCTCTCAGCTCGTGCTGCTCCCGTATGGTCTTGACACAATTTCTCTCCCACCTCAAGAAAGGACAGAATACGTAAGTGATTGCGCGGTACATCTCTGATGTAAGAATGCTTATACTATCGTCCCGGACCTCCACTTTGAAATATTTCGATCGGGATTTCAATCCAATCCGGTCACTATAGTAACAAGAGTGTCATCGGGATCGAAAATTAAGTCACATCAGTCAATATTTGACTGCCAAAATAACTCCAATTAGTAACGTCCCGTGCCATTTGTTATTGGGGCTGGCTAATTACGTCATCTGAACTTAATATGAAACACAAGTTCAGAAGCTTGTATCATCAATTTTGTGTTTTGTGCGCATGCGTAGCGTCCAAAAACACACTCTAAACTTATGCACCTTACGTTTTCCATTTGGTGTACACGCCTCTTCACGTCTCCTATGTACTGCACCCGTTTGAAACGGTCTATTTAACCTTTAGTTGATTAATTGTATTATGTATAATTTATAGAATCGTATTGCCAAGCGAGTTGTGGATGCAATACAGAAGAGATTCGGAACTTCCTACTCGTATGGAACCATCCCCGAACTTCTTTGTAACAAACATTCTACGGTGCTTATGAAATTATTTACATTTACAATTGAACATTTAATGATTTTAGACGCAGCTGCAGGCGGCACAGTGGATTGGGCAAAGGGAGTGTTCGATGTCGACCTTGTGCTTGCATTTGAATTGCGAGATGTGGGAGGTACAGGGTTCCTGCTACCAGCAGAACAAATTGTCCCTACTGCTTTGGAGTTCTTGGATGGGTTCAAGGTCATCGTAGAAGAGTTAAGAGCGAAATATCTTCCAGAAGGAGGCGAAGAAGAAGAAGAAGAAGAAGACGGGAATGGCAAGACTACGACTTCACCGAAAAGTTCTGCCTCAATTCACTTATTGGGAGTCCCTTTGCTTTCTCTACTGACAATCCATCTCATCAGATGAAGAGAAGAAGAAGAAGAAGAAGAAGACGGGAATGGCAAGACTACGACTACACCGAAAAGTTCTGCCTCAATTCACTTGTTGGGAGTCCCATTGCTTTCTCTACTGACAATCCATCTCATCAGATGAAGTTTCAAAATACTGTATCATTTTTAGAAATTAGTATTAATTATTCAAATAAAAATATTCTGGAATCAATTCGTTTGATTCTTTGAGTTTGGCTCAATTCAGTCTCGCTAAAGTGTTTTGACAACACAAGATCTTCGTAGGTGCATAACTCACCAACGAGGTAAACGATTTTTAGTAATCTAAGTAAAGTAATTTTAGAACGTTAAACAACGAAACAACGAAAGTAGCTAACAAATTTTTAACCCTTAATGGCAAATGATTGACAATTTTGGTAACGCCTTATTCCATTATTTCAGAAAAGTTAAATCGTAAACATGTTGCTAGGTTGGCAATTCTCCGTGATGAGTTTACAGTTAGGTCACAAGCAAAGAATGTCGCTATTGGTGCGTCCCCAAAAACGTACACGAGCGCTATTACACGCGCCCAAATTAGGACGTGTACAAACAACGCAGTAAACGTAATAGTGTTCAAATATATTCATCGTGTAATGGCTATAATTTTGTATTTGTGAAGCCATGGTATAATGTGCTGTAAAATTAAATAATTATTGTCGTAAAACGGAGTTCATGTTAAAGCATAGGAGCTCAATTCATTCAAAGTGAACTTTAATACATTGAGTTCCAGAGTGAAAACAGCTTTTGTGAATTTAGTTTACACAGTTAGCAGCCCAGAAAACAATTTAATTATTTCTACGTCTACATTTCATTCAATCCTTTTGGCTTTCCAAAACGTTAGCTTGTTACTGGTGAATTGCCTTAAGTTAAAAACACTTCACGACAAAGTGATCTACAGTCAGTCTGACAACAGAATGGAGACCAAGACGCTTGCATTGGGTTTAAGGGCCTTGATTTGTGTCCAACGGGCCTTTGGTGTATTACCGATAACGTATAATACTGTGGAGAAAAAGTTCATTGTTACTTCAAGCAAGATTTATTTGATGTATTACTACCTTCGTTTGCTTGTATTATTCCTTTACAAGATCATTACAATATCATCCCTCATTCATCGGATTTTCATTCTTAAAGACTTTAGTCTCATAGACCAGGATTGTGTAATTCAACTATTCTACTATCTCCCAATCTCCTTTTTAACAATTTCAAACACATACGGCATGACCATTCGTACGCATGAAATGTCGTCCCTTGCCAACACATTTCTAAGCTTCTATAAAAACTATCAAGGTAAAATGCGAGTTGTGTGAGAAATTATATAAGTTTTAATTGTTTATGTTACATTTCCAGAGAAGACGGGAATGCTTCACAATCCCAAACAACGGTTGGCTCATACCGTGTTTCTTGCAATTCTGTTGCAAAATGTCGGTTTTCTTGCACTCCTACCATTTCTAGGGATAGTGTTTGCGGAATTTAGATGTGGCAGTCATTTCTTTTGGGGAGTCTTTCCAGTCTGTAACCCTTCCTCTTGGTCGGAAAAAATGCTGTATCGAATGCTCCAATTTCTGGCGGTGTCTGAAATTGGCGGAACGTCCCTTGTAATATATTTTCAAATATGTTTTTTATTTTGGTCGAGACAGGCATCTCAAGAACTCATGTAAGAAATTCTTTCGTCGGGTTTCACTTTAATAAGTAAAACTTATTTTCCATTATGAAAACTTTAGGAATCCAACCAAGTACTCATTTGAAGACTGGTACAAGAATTATACAAGTTTGAAGGTAGTTGTGGCACAGGTAAACGACTGCTTCAGGTATTGGACACCACATACACTTCTCTTCAACACTGGCATCGTGGTAGCTGCCAATTTTGTTGCTATTCGTCTACGTGTAACCATGATATTGAAACTTAATGCCGTGGTTGGTGCACTGGCTTCATTTTTTAATGGTGTCCTGTACATTTACTTACCTGCTTGCATGTATGACAACTCGATAGAGGCAATCCACATCACACGTCGAAATGGGAAACTTAGTCAAGAACGACTATTACGTATACAGGCTTGTGAGAGCATACAAATGCTTTCGGGGTCTTTTGGTAAGCTGGATAAAGTTGCACTACTAACCTTAATAACACAGACAGTGGATAAAACAGTATCATTTCTCCTCACTTTATCAAACTTTGTTAAATAAAATACACTTACTGCCACTCATTATAGAAAGTCTTCTTAGTTTTACGCAAAAGTCCTGTCATAGGTTAAAGCCATTAAGCTGCTTTCCACAACGAGGTAACTTTCATGTAAGACTCGCGTCGATATCCCCTGTGCTTTAGCAATACTCCACAATTGCAATATAACGGGTGCACCTCTTTAATACACTTATTGAACTGTAAAATCGCATTACACACAAATAGTTTAGACCACATAATGTAACAGTGCATACATTACATAGTGTATAGCAATGTTAACTAAGCTCAATTAGTTTCGTTACGTGTAACTACCTAAAAGGAATTGCATCAAGTAGAGTGCATCAAATTGAAACCGTTATCGAATCATTATTACACCCAGTTTATGTTTACATCGTCATTTGCGCAAATGTTAATGTCTAGGATATCTGGAACAAATACATGTGCAGGAGCTTTTAATGCTACGGAAAATACGTTAGAACCAAGAACAGTCTCCAAGGACATTTCATATCTTCACTTTTTTCCATGGTCAGTTTAAATTCAAGCCTTTTGAAACGTAAAATCGTAAAAAGCTTTACCAATATCAGGTCTTACTAAATTTTTAAAGAGCGACCTCAAACTCAAAGAAAATATGTTTGCAATTTAATAAGCTAAAATTGTATCCTTCTAAGACTTTAATTTTAAATCAGATCACAATTGTACTAGACAAATTATTTCTGAA
>VNWY01001718.1:0-11986 GCA_009869845.1 Pseudachorutes palmiensis
TATATTGTAGAATATGGTCCGTACACATAATATGTGGCCTCTATCCAAGAAGACGACAGGATTGAAAACGCGGCGTTGTGAAAAGGTTTCCAGTCTTCTTGCTCTAAAATAAAAGAGTTTGATTAATACGATTTGTTACAAAAAATGAAGAATTTAAAGTGAAACATACCATAACTGCGAGCAGAAGCTGCTAAAACCAGAAGAATAGCAAGTGCTACTTTCATGATGTTTTGATGATTTCTTGTATTAAGAAAAATTGATGAAACAGGGAAAGTTAAACTGAATTGACAGGACGGATGTGTTCAGTATTTATAGGGGTAGGCTTACCGAATTTGAACATTCAAATGGCGAAAACGTGGAGCAGGATACAGGTGCAGGTTATATCACGCTTAATTGTGTTTGAATTGAATTCATTACAACGATGTTTTTCCATTCTGGATTCCAGTTGGACTATTCAAATATTTGGTAAACTGATTTAAAAATCATGAGGAAATATCAGGTCTGCAAATGTACACGTGCGGGAAACCTTTCCATGTCTAGTGGAGAATTTTATGCAACCAAATCCAGAATTTAAGAATTTTAGATTGTCATTTCGCCATTAATCTTCTTACTGCAAATTATAGTAGATGCGGAAGAGGAAGAGGAAAATGTCAGAAACTTTAGAAAATTAAAAGCAATAACAATTCGTTTCCAAAATCCTGAAACTCGTTTCAAACTAAGAAAAATGTTTGAAGCTGGATTTAATTTCGAAAATAATTTTCAAAAAGGTTTGAACTTAACCTAAATAGCATCTTAAGTATCATTTATTTAACTATTCGAAAAAAACCAAAAGTATTTAATGCTGGAACTTAGCGACGCAATAAACGATTGCATAAAGCTGGATAAATTGTGGAATGACTGGAACTTATGAATCTACGCAGACATAAAGTTAATTGCGCCCCTCACATTGATTATATTTTTGATTCGTGATTCAGGATGCGGCGGGTGGGCTATTATGCAGGTAATATAACTTAATTTATTGATATCGACTAAAAGTCATTTTAACCAGAATTTATTATGACGGCGTACATCTAATTTATGACTACAGTGAACGTCTGTTCCAAAGTGATGATTTTATATAAACCAATTCAGGAAAACCTGTGACTGTTTGTCATTTTGGATACTGAAATATTCGGGGACACACCCGCCAGATATATTAAGGCTTTCTGATCTTGTTGGTTGGATGGATTGCACCAACCAACCAGAGCGGCTGAAATGGTGCTCAAATTATAACTTCTGAAGACGATTTTCTTCAGTTTTAGCAGCTAGAATGAGCTAGTTATGCTAAAATATAAAGAAATTCTGCATGTTAAGTCTGCATTGGAAGCATTATTGTTAATTCAACTGCGCTTATTGCACAGGATGAAGCAATTGATTTCATACAATGATTTTTGGATGACGTAATTTTCAATTTTAATTTCCAATGATTGTGAATTATCGATAACTTTTACACTTTGGAAGCAGAAGAGTAACACCGGTACCTATATTTTACAAAGTATATGATATACAAAGCGCACGCTTGAAACACAAAATGCCAAATAATTTGGCATTAAAATTTTTTCAATTGCTCCACTAGTCTTGATTTTTTTTGTCATACTTTACTTGCCATATTTACTAATTTAATTTAGAAGTAACCAGTATAGCAATTCTTAATCTTTTAGCTGACTTTTTGGACTCTTAATCTTTCTGCTGCATGGTTTCATTTGTCATTACAAAACTTTTCTTTTCTCATCTCCATTTCTGAGGAATTTTGGTGGTCTATAAAATGCTTCAGCACTTTATGCATGTAATATAGTGATAGATATTTTGAAAAATACTTATGGTTTCTCCAGCGGGAATGCGGGAATTGGCAGTTTTTATAAAATTAAGAAATTATACTACAAAAATACAAAATAAAGAATTTGTCCTTATTGGTTATGATGAATAAAATGCTTTTGTAATACCCACAACACACATATACACATAAATTACTTCAATTATAAATTGAATTTAGAAGGGATTTTAAAGAAAAGTTGCACTGTTAAGACTAGTCGACTTTGTCATTGTGTAATCACCACTTACTGCAAATCTGGATAAAACTGTTGCGCAATTGGCAACTTGTTGGAACTAGAAAGTTTACATTTGTTTGTATCTATTTTTATGTATCAAATGTCAATACTCCTGGCTGGAGCGCGTGTCGTAATCTTTCAACAACATATGAATGTCCATGACAAGTTTTGATAGCCAGGAATCACATTGACAATGGATGGTCCACTTGCTACTCGTGGCTCATCTGCGTCATTTTTGTATTTATTAATTCCTGATATCCCATCATGACCTTTATAAACAGGAATTCATTTGGTGGCAGTGTCATTCAGTCTCCCAGAAGACATTAGGCTTCAACTATAATAAGTAGGTTAGCGTAATTTATAATTTCTATACAAGAATTAGTCAAATAAGTAACTTTTTAAAGTTTAAAATCTTATTACAATAACAAAATGCATTCATACTCCTTCTGCATTTTGTTAGGGATAATGGTATTTGTTAGCAAAAATAACATTGGAAGTGACGCTACTGGAATACTATTTCCACAAAATTCTGAATCCCGTGAAAAGAAGTTGTTGGACGATGTTTGGAATTTTCGAATTGCTCCTAAAAATCAACCGAATCAAGGATTCGTTGAAGAATGGTTCAAAGAAACCTCTGGATCAGGTAAATAGATAAACTATAATTGGTGTCGAGCGATTAAGAATTTTTTTTTATAAATATTTTTCCAATTTTGATAGTCGGGGGATGTTGAATTGATGCCAGTCCCAAGTAGCTACAATGACATAACTCAGAATATGGCGATTAGAGACCATGTTGGCTGGGCTTGGTATGACCACACGTTCTGGCTTCACAAGGACTGGACTAGAGAATAAACGAGTATTCTTACGTTTTGGTGGAGTTAATCACAATGCAATTGTGGTAAGTTTCTTCTCCGAATTTTTCAATTTAATAACGATTGGCTTAAAATGAATTTATTTTCTATAATTTAGTGGTTGAATGGAATCCAAGTAGTTCAACACTCTGGGGCTCACTTGCCATTCCAAGTTGAACTCACGGCGTCGAGTGCGTCTTTAAACAAAGACGGACTCAATCGTATCACAGTTGCTGTCAATAATATGCTCACTGAAGATACAGTCCCACAAGGAAGGGTTTACAAACCCACTGATGACAGGTAAGAAAAATCTACTTTTTTTAAAAAAAAAATGAAAGTTACTAATATTTTTATCCAATTAGATACCCAGAGGGATATTTTACGCTTAACTATGAATTTGATTTCTTCAATTATGCCGGAATCCACCGCTCTGTTTTCCTTTACACAACACCTCAAACATGTATTGATGATATCCACGTCCACACTACAACAGAAGGAAGCACAGGTAATTTAATATAAATTCCAATGCAATGCAATACANGTAATTTAATATAAGTTCCAATGCAATACAATACAATACAGAGTTTAATTCAAATCATTTCATTCCAGGCATTGTGGATTTTTCAATTAAAACCCAGTCAAATTCTCCTTTGGTGGATATCATAAGTCCAAAACCACTCACAAAATATAGGCTTACTCGAGTTTCAGTTGCCTTGGAAGATAAATCCGGGAATATTGTTGGGTCTGCTAATTCTGAAAGTGGACGGATTGAAATTCCAAATGCAAAACTATGGTGGCCATTTACGATGGTTAAGAATGATTCGGATGCTGGATATCTTCATACCCTTGTCGTAAGGACCTAAATATCATAAAATATTGTCAAATTTTAAAATATTCTATATACAAAAGGTAACCCTGTTTGATGATGCTCTTGGGACACGGGATGTTTACCGTCTTAAAGTCGGCATCCGGTCTATTAAGTGGACAGAAAAGGAATTTCTCATCAACAACAAGCCATTTTATTTTACAGGATTTGGACGCCATGAAGATTTCAATGTAAGTTTTCACATATTTTTAGCAAAGAATGATTTAAGAAGACATAATATTTTTTATAAAGATTCGTGGGAGGGGAATTGACAATGTGCTGCTTATAAAAGATCATAATTTGATAAAATGGACTGGGGCAAATTCCTATCGTACTTCGTAAGTATTTTAATAATTTCTTTAAATAAAATTGTGCAATTTTTCAATGTTTTTTTTACCAAGGCACTACCCCTATTCTGAAGAGATTATGGACTTGACTGATCGATTGGGAATCGTAATTATAGACGAATGTGCGGCAGTAGCGCAAACCACATTTGGAGACAAATTATTAGAAAATCATAAACAAGCGGTCCGAGAATTAATTCACCGAGACAAGAATAGGGCCAGTGTTGTAATGTGGTCGGTGGGGAATGAGCCCAAGTCACAGAAACCAGAAGCTGAAAATTATTTCAAGTAAGAAGTTTTTGTTAGGTGGATTTCAAAATTTTAATTCCATTTCATTTTCTATTTTAGAGAGGTTGTGGAACTAGTTCGCTCCTTGGATTTAACACGCCCTGTCACTCTTGTAACCAATCAGGAATGGGATGGAGATTTAGCAGTGAGTGAAATAATTTATTTTATCTTATTTCACAATGGCATGAATTAAGGCAAATTATTGAAAAGGTTTTCATATCTCATTTTAATTGTTTAATGTATTTTCAGGCTCAATTTTGTGACATCATTTGTATCAACCGATACTTTAGTTGGTATACGGATCCTGGTCACACTGAAGTTATTGAAAAATCTATAGTCCAAGATGTAGAAAAATGGGTTACGAAATTTCGAAAGCCTGTTATGATCTCCGAGTATGGGGCTGATACAGTTGCTGGAGTTCACACTGTAAGTCCGCATCTAAATTAACAAAAATCAGACTTTGAAGAATTGTTGTTTCGTTTTCAGAGTCCTGACTTTGTATTTTCCGAAGAGTTCCAATTAAGTATGATGAAAGAACATTTCAAAGCATTTGACTTCCTTCGGAAAAACACAACTTTCATTGGAGAGCATATATGGAATTTTGCAGATTTCATGACAGCTCAAGGTAAAAATACAAATTGGCAATTCATCCATAAGGATTAGAATCGATTCTAAAATTCATTTTTAAACAGGAATAACAAGAATTACTGGAAACAGGAAAGGAATTTTTACAAGGGACAGACAACCAAAAGCATCAGCTCACTTCATCCGAAAACGTTATAATTTATTAGCAAAGCAACTTCACGACTATCCTCTTCCTTTGGACTTGGGACATGAAAGTCCCCTCTACTTTACAGACTGATTTTTGTTTTCTAACTCATTCTCAAGACAGGTTAAAACATCGTTAATTTAAACATAGTCCTCATTGTATCAGGGATGGAGTTACCATTTCAACCCTATTTTTAGCAACCGTAACAGATTGAAATCCAATTGTAATTAATAGTTATTAGGTTATACTTTCGAATTTTTAACTTTCTCGGCGGTGATATGATTTCTAGGTATACGTCATGCTCTCTAAATCTAGGTTTTACTATTGCTTAAATGAAGCCGCATTTATAATTGAATAAATTAAGTGATACTTCATATTAATATTCTTATTTTTTTCCACTTCCATGTCTCTGATATACGTTAATGTTGGAAATGGAGATTTTTTTTTCAAATCGTAATTATGTTTAAGATTTCAATCAAAAATCGAACCGGTGTTGCAATATTTATTTGAAGGCACAACAGACGCGATAAGTTCTCACCGGTGTCATTCAGTTAATTGTAAAGTTATAGTCTTGAATGAAGCGAACTCAACCTTTAAAGAATGTATAACTGCACTATTTATTCTTGTCCTGTTGCTTCCCTTGTTACCTCCGATGTAAATGTAACTTACCTAATAGCCAATTAAATACTATAAATGACAATGGTGTCTCAAAAGCAATTATTCCCCAACTTTATTATTGAAAAGGACCATGAGAACAAGGATATTGAATGCAAGTCTTGTTTATAGTAGAAAGTTCCTATAACTCAACTAAACTGTTGTGGTCACTTAACCTCTTGGGTACCATCTACGACTAAAGTCGTTTTTTTAAACAACTACAGTAGGTTTACTACCACACGGAATCACAGGTTATTTTTATTTAATTATATTATATATAATATATTATATAATTAATTAGATCTTAAAATAATTTTATTTTTTCTATCCTAATTTTTAAAGCTTATAACTTCCTATTATTTTACAGTCTTTGTTCTTCTAACTCAGCTAGTTGATCATTCAACATTTCTTCGGATTTTTTTTGAAAACTTCATAAGAATTTGTATTTCTAATATACTGAGGCTAATTATAATTTATAAATAATACTAATTTTTTTCCAGTAACAGACGTGGCTTAATAAAGTTGCGTGGTAAAAATTCATATGGATTCTATATTCCAACATGATCGGTCCATGATTGGCTTATGGTAGAAATTGATTTCCCCTAAGTATAGCGTGACCCAAAGCCTTTGTTATCTTCCAACTATTGTCGTGTTGACATTGGCATGATAGGTTGTTTAAAAGATATTTATTCTACGAAATTGAGGATTTGACTCCGAATGTTGCTTACTAGACCCTACAACTAAGAAGGTGCGGTTGGACTGGAATGATTTTCTACGTTAGTCAGTCGGGATTCGAAAGAGCTGGTTATTAGTCCAAATAAAATCTATTCAAGAGTGTAACCGTCCAAACGGTTAGAAACTTTTGCCTTTGTCGGTCGTGTGAACTTATAAAAAAAAGGAAATATTGACAGATTTCAACACATACATAATTGTGTTCTTTTTTATACAAAGCCTCATCAGTGACACAATGTACAGTAACTGTAAACAGTACTTGTTGTAGTGTAGGTTATTAGCAGTACTTGTACTCCTCGTGTGACCCCTGCCTACGGGAACCAGTCACGCGATTTACAATCGGTACATTTTCTTTAGAAGTTTTTCCATATTCTTCAGCTTAACTTAATCTGAAAGTACATATTATATAAAGCTCTAATAAGAATTGTTAAATTATACAAGACTTTTTTTCTTCGAAAATGCAAGCAGCACGAACTATCAACGTGTATTACAGATGTGTCATTTATTTGTACTCTTCCTACATTATAGAAGCAATAAGGGCAAACAGCTCCTTTAGAAACGGTACTGGCAGTTTACTTTTAACTTACGAAGTAAGGGACCTACCCTTGTGGATTCATGGGTTTACAGATTGCTACATTATTCTGATTGTGTCCGGAACTACCTTCATTAGTCCCTTTTCCGATCCTCTTGCAATCAGTAATGGAACTATGGACTTTGGTGTATTTGTGATAGGAAAGCAAAACTGCACGGTGAGGTTTATTCTGAACCCAGAACCTCTGCGGTTCTCATTCTACCCAGAAGATCACATTTGTAGGATTAAAGGCTTAAACTGCACCGTTGGAAAACAATTAGCAACTGCGTATTGCCACAAATCTATTGAGTGTCGAAACTTCCAGCATTATACATTTTTCTTTACTTCGAATCCAATACCATGGATATTGGAATATAAGGAAGAGAAGCAATTGTTTTCATACAAGTACACTAGCCCATTCTTTCTTGTCATTTTAAGTGAAGTATTACAAAACAAAAGCAAAGAAACTATTCAGGAAGTAAGTGAAATCTATTTATTTAGTCAGACGCTAGAAACTCTGCCATTACACTTTTGGCAATGTAAAGACCTAAGCGTGCAAAACTCAAGCTGTATTAAAGTTTCAGTAGATTTTCATATTCGGAATATTTCAGATGGTGGTAGGTTACAGTATCACATTATTCCTAGGCTCCAAATCTTAAATGATAATTCGGGGTTATTTGGTACACCGAAGTCCACTGTGCCTTCTAGCCGTGTACAATTTATACCTGCAAACATCGAAGTTTGTTCCAATCCGTTTATTCAGAAAACTATGGAAGATGGAGCTTATTGTGTCTCCGTATTGGCTCACGGTCATATGAAGTTTGTTACAGAAAAACTTTATGCGAATCTCTGGCCTGCAGGAGTGCAAATTGGTGTAAGGATGGTTAATCATGTGACAGAGATAATTTCAAACGTTATTTTGGGAGGATCAACTAGTTACAAGTTTGTCACTTGCGATGGAGTACAAGATGAATCCCTTAGTTTCAAGTTTTATTCTTTTCCATACGACAATGCCAGCTGGGTTTCAATTATCCTCACAATTACATTCCTAACTGCTTTTATTTACGAAAGTCATTTGGTCCTGTCAAAGTCAGTTGTAGTTGGTTCAAAGTGTAAGAAAAGTGGTGGGAAAATATGCTTTTACACATTCGAAGCAGCGGCAGCGTCACTCTTAGGCATTGGACTGAATTCAAATCTGTTCGGGTTGTTACCAAACCTCCGTACTGTAATTCGTCTTAGCATGGGAATATGGACGTTAATGACAGTCGTACTGACGAATGGCTACTCTGGTCTCATCACTGCACTGACCACAGCTCCATTCAAGAAAACAAGTCCATGGGACACAGTGAAACAGCTAGGGGATTCAGGATTCTATTTAATTACACCTCCAAACTTCATATATCACAACGTATTAAATCGTCTCGCTCGCTTCCATAAATTAGGCGAACCTATATTGTACATTAATGTATTCGGGACAGCGCCAATGATGCTTGGTAAAGGAGATGGATCACAAGGTCAACTGAAATTTCGAAACACCGATTACCCAAAACAGACACAACCACGGGAAGCAGCAGATTTCCCAGAAGCTTACCCTCAAAAGGAAATTCTAAATGTATTTTTGCCAGACAAGAAAACTATAAGTGTATTGAATGAGTATAGGGAAAAGGAGTGGGTGATTAGTGACTTCGTAAAAATGGAAAACATATTGCTGATAGAACCAAAGTTAATCAACCACACACACCTAACTGAGTTGGAGCATTTTGACAACCGGTTGTATTCAAACCTACAGATTTGTGATGGGAACGGATATTTGGACGAAGAGAATGCTATAGAGAGAGTCATTGACTTTACTTTCCGTAAAAGCGGAGGAAGAGTGAATCTCATCAAAGGGAATGAAACATTGTTTAAAAAATATTTATTCTACTACAATGAAAATTGGGCTACGGATGTCGTTTACTATCGTTTGCAACTAAGACTTTACTTTCCGTCGAAGTGGAGGAAGAGTAAATCTCATAAAAGGGAATGAAACATTGTTTAAAAAATATTTATTCTACTACAATGAAAATTGGGCTACGGATGTCGTTTACTATCGTTTGCAACTTCTAATTGCGTCTGGAATTCGACAGGTGTGGTTGGACTGGAGTAATTTCCTACACAAGTCAGCTTGGATTCGTAAGAGCTGGCGTTCTAGGGAACCTATTCCAATAAACTTCTATTCTAAAATTACCACAGTCTTTTACATTTGGCTAATGGGAGTGGCTGTTGCATTGGTACTGAGCTTGGTTGAGAGTCGACCCTGGTGTTTTATTTTTCGAAAGGCGGAAAAAACCGCACTTGCGTATTATTTTCGCAAGGCTTATTCAATCAAAACCCGTTGACATCTGGTTCATCCATCCCATCAAAAAGAGAAATGATCAAATATTAATAATAATCGCAGATGCCGTGGTAAATTCTGTAATTCAATGCATGATATAGTTATATGCGGCAATCGACGGAATACTTTGAATTAAGCCAATTAGCTAGAGGATGCAATAAAGTGTAAAGTATACTTAGCTTAGTATAATCATTAGTTTACATATGCAACAAACTTTGTAAAAAGGCTTTGTTTTAAAACTAAGACTTTAATTCTTATCATCTTTTTTTAATCCAAAAGTTATTCATAGTTAATTTCGTTGACGTGGAAGAATATCTCCCATAAATAATTTCCTCTAGTTGTGTGTTAAATTAAAAACATGTCGAAAAATGGATGTTTTTAGCGCCTTGAACTTTTCCAAGTGTAACATATGACAGTGCTGAGTATTATTTGTAAATGGACATATTTTCAGTCTAAATGGCAAAATGCGGTTTCTTTTGCTACCATCTAATCATACTTTCAAAATTTTGGTATGGCCTATAAAATATTCTGTTCCCTTGCTTTTCTCCCATTTACCGTTCTTTCAGGTGGAAAGCAACAATTAGAATCTCACCAATGACCTTCGCAGTTGAACACAATTCGTTCTTTTAACGATGGTTACACAAACGGATGTGCTGAACAATTCGTTGAGCTTGAAAATGTCTGCTTGTTCGTGTGAAATTAATTTTTACCCACAATTCCTCTTTTATAATTGAATAGGAACTAGTTGAATTTATCTCTATGGGCAAATTGGAATCAAAGGGACTATCACGTAAGTCCTTAATTGCACATCCGCAAACTTCCAAGTGTAAAAGTCCATTATAAATATCCACATCCAAGGGCACCTAGCCTTCCATTTTGCTTCCTGTTCGAAAAAAAACTTACGTCAAAAATGGTAATCTCTTCAGTGATCCATTGGCCACTGTTTAAACATTTTTGTTTATTATTTTCAGATTTCAAGATGTTTGTCGTTGATTCTAATGTGTTCCTTTGGGTTTGTTTTGTCCGAAGACAGTTTAGCCTGGGTGGATACGGTGGAAACTCACAAGAACTGTGAAACTACTTTAACAAAATACAAGGCGCAGGCTGATGAGAAAATAAGTGGGCTAACGTCTGCTTTAAGGGAAGCAGTAGAAAGCAGAGCTCGAATAGAAGAGGCAGTATGGGGTAGCAGCCTTGTGATTGACAGAGACAACCAGAACTACATTTCAACCACATGCGAAGGGAAATCGACTGAAATATCCTGCCCTGAGAAAACTGTGATCCAATTCAATTCTGCCTACTATGGTCGACTGGATCGAAGTTCCTGTCCTAATGACTCAATGTTCAGTACAGACTGCAAGAGTACCAAGCCGTTGAAACACTACGCCCAAACGTGAGTGTTGTTCAAGGCTTCTTAACATTTACTAGGTGTTTAGGATGTGAATTCTTTCAGGTGTAATTCCACCCAGCGCTGTCTTGTCCAAGCTTCTCATCCTCATCTTCTCTTCGGCGATTTGTGTTACCACACTGGAAAATACCTCAAAATCAATTACACTTGCGTCGACGGTAAAAGTAGAGACGACAACATGATGTCGCCAATATACATGCGTCGTGGGTGAAAATACAGTTTGTTACGAATTTAAATCTTAATAAAGGAAGTTGCAAGTAGCACAATTTTAGGGCATAGCATCTATTAAAACACTCATAGAAGACGGCTGTGAAAAGAGGAAACGATATTAATTTAGTGCAGCCAATGTAATGATAAACTTGAATTTCATTATGCTTGAATAGGTCATGCAGTATGCCAGAACACTAGACGCATTATATGCATATTTATATCTTCAAAGTCAAATTGCTCTGCAGCTCAGGATTTAACTAGTTTTGCTTAGTTGGCTGTAGTAGAATTGAAGGAATTTTTCCAGCACTTGCGTTGTAGAAACTATAGGCACTGGCAAACATTCGGATAATTATTTTGCAAAATCTTCGGAATAATGGTGAAATTTAGGTTCTCATTGACAAAATCAGCACGCATTAGAAGCAGTTGGGTGGTGACAATACCAAGTGCGACACCTTCATTCAAGTAGAGCAAAGCAAATGGATTATTGTTTTTAACGGAAGCGTCAAGTGCCTGCTCTTTCCACTCGTCGAATGGAAGGAATTCCAGTTGTACACCGAACTTCTGAAAGACGGATCGTATTTTGTCCTCTATGAGAAAGTGGAAGACGTTGAATAACTGATGGATCTAGATCATACAAGTACATGAGGATATCCAGAAAAGTTTGAAGAGTTATTGGAGCTAATGTAAGAAGGATTTATTTTCTCAGAGGATAGACCGGGAATGTAGTATGGACAAACGAACTGGAAATTATAATCATGACTATGTAATGTATTACACTGTGAAGTTTTGAAAGCATGTGCTTGATTCAGTGGCCTTGTGTCACTTGTTTGTAT
>VNWY01001719.1:0-11985 GCA_009869845.1 Pseudachorutes palmiensis
AAAAAAGTGTATTAACATGGGACCTTATGGGACTAAGTCCTATTATACACCTCTAAAAAGTGCCCTGTAACGGAAATTGTACTGTAAAAGGGTGTACAAAATCGAAAGTCCACTGTATAAGGTTTAGAACGCCAAATCATGTAGAAATTAGAAGTGTAGATTGTGAGTTGTGCTGCTGAGAGAAAAGACCAGGGTGCGGCATCGAAACTACAATGCCCTAAAAAACTGATGTCATTGTTGAGATGTTTATTAGGTTTGGACAAAATTTATTGCAGAACAGCAGAAAGTGAAGTGACAGAGTTGTTAGCCGGACTTGTTTCTGCAAGATTAGAATAGGGTTAGATTTCAGGACAGGGTACCCGTAGTATTTGGATCAATTTTTACCCGTCAGTATACTTATTTAGCCGTACCATCTTCAACGCTTCCACCTTTCGTAGTTTGTGTTTGAGCCTGTGGACCAGGTTCGTCCTGTTTTATTAGTCCTGAGGGGGCCCTTGAAAAACCCTTGAAGTTTTTTTTCGAGTTCAGTCAAATAAGTGGGAAGAACTAAATTAATTTTTATTCTCGCACTACGATGACAAGTTGATCTTTTGGTGACCTTTCTGAGGTCACCAAAATTTTAATCTTTGTTTAATTTATGTTTCACATATACATGCAACTGCTCGTCGTCCTTATCATCATCAGTCATCCGTAAACCGATCTGTAAGTTTAGCACGTTTGAGTACTTTGTCACCTGGGCCGTTCTCGCTGACCTCGAGATCCTCTTCGTCCCACTGTTAATGGAACGAGTCATAGGTCATCCTAAATTAAAGAAATATTATAATATAAAAGTGATTTGTGATGTGCAAAGGTTATAGCGATAACCAATTGGGTCATCGCGACATCCAACATCCCACCCTTGCATGGATTGAAAATTCCATTACAAAAACAAGCTGGATATGGTTAAATACTAAAGCAAAAAAAAATTTGATATTTTTTGGTGACCTCAGAAAGGTCGCAAATATTCGCGAATAGTAGGTTCTGAGATTGGGTCGCAGTCGCTGATCAAAGTAACAATCCATCACAATCTTGTTCTTGTGTTCAGCAAGTAAAAAGTATTCGCCTTACAACAGCAGTACTTTTGACATGCTAACTTCTGCTGGAAGAAAGAACGCCAGAATTTGTTCTCCTGGACGATTCCCAAGTTCTCCGAATGAAGACCTGGGTGAAGCCTTAATTCATGATTCCCCCGCATCATCCCTCTCTCCCTTTGAAGCAAGTGACGATTTCGAGGATTCTGATGATGGAGAAAACACGAAGACTGGACTGATGAGCATCCTGATCATCACTACGCAGCAATCACAAATTTCTCAAGATTGTTTGCATTGGCAAAGCATCATCAATCTCTTTTTTCTCGGAATTGCATGCACGGTTATGCAGGACGGGGTGATGGAACGGCATCATTTGACTCGTCTGACTCAATGAGGCTTCCTTCTGACAATGATATCATCTTCCGATTCGTCAGAATCTACGATGATTGGTGGAGCCATTTCATCAAGGGAGGTGAGATTCAATGCTTGAACTTGATCCTGTCCCAGGCGAGGATGGTAACTAATTATACACTTGGTAGTATTTATTGTTGTAACTTACCTTCATCCGATGTAAACAGAACATCCAATTTGTCTCCGACTGAAAATAAAAAATAAAACACTGTTAGGTATTAATCACATTCCTCCATTTTTTTGCATCTTCATCATTCATCATAGATAATTGTTCGCAGATGTGCAAGTCCTCATCCTCATCGGGAGTTAGAAAAATTTTCCGTGGTGGGCCTTTAAATACCTTAAGGTCCTTATATCTTATTTTTTGGGCAAGCATCTTCCCGTAGAGAGCTGACGGGGAAAGCGGACGTGGGACTTTCCTGTCCCTTGACCTGGTCGCTCCTGGATCCTCTGTTGGGCCCTGGGTGGCCTGTGACTGGAGTCCGCTGCCGCTAGAGCTCTGCTAACGCGACGCCTTGACCGCTAATGACTCGACCCTCGCTGGACTCTCAGACGTGTGGTCTGATACAACTCAGTTTATTGACTGACGGGCGGCTCCGAGGAGCTCACAACTCTGGGACTAAAGCATAAGGGGGAAGTCTCTCGTCCATCCGGCCATCGTCCTGTGGTTGCTCCTCCTCTCGTCTCCTCGTCTCCCTGAGCCCCCTTCAGAAGCGTTACAAATTAACTTGGTGTAATTTTTCACTGACAGCTTTCGTGAACTTAGGCGAAGTTCAGTCATTTTCTCAATGAATAATTTAAAAATGGGGTTAGATTTCAGGACAGGGTACCCCCAAATAGGCTTTTGCTCAAATTCAACACCGTAGTGATACTTAGTTACAATCATCCCAGCATCTTTGTAAAACTGCAGTTCGTCATGATGAAGTACGTAGGATTTTTTCGGCTTGAAAGACGAAACCAACTTCCTCTGACTCATATATTTCTCCACGAGGTGAGTCTTTTTCCATGTGGACCGTCCGTAATTTTTTAGAGTGTTCAACCACTTGAGTTGAGTCTCAAGTACGTAGGATTTTTTCGGCTTGAAAGACGAAACCAACTTCCTTTCACTCATATATTTCTCCACGAGGTGAGTCTTTTTCCATGTGGACCGTCCGTAATTTTTTAGAGTGTTCAACCACTTGAGTTGAGTCTCACTGAAATCTTCATGAGTGACTGTTTCATGACATGGAGCCAGAGGCATGTCGTTAAAGTACTGCATCCACTTCAAATTATCCGGGCAGTGCATGTCGACTTTGACGAAGCAACCCAATTTCCCACCATACTTATACGAATCGGAGTTGTCCAGTTCAAACGGAGTCATAGTTCTAAAGCGACGATAAGGCACGGGTTGAGTGAAGGCCCAACTGTATAGCTGGTTAAAATCCCACGAATAGACGAGTTCGGAATGAGGCCTTGCAGGATCAAAATCTGGAAGAGCTGGATTGTTTGCTTTAGCATGTCTTCTCACCATCATCGTCATTCCACCCCGTATGGCTTCCAAACTAAAGAAATTGAATATTAGAACATACCTAACATACCTAACATACCATATGGGAACGGCTTTAGTACTGTAGCTCGGCAAGGGGACGTCTGTTTGAACGCGGAGTAGTACCAAAAAGAACATAAAAATAAGTATAAAAAATACATAAAATAATATCCCGCGTTGTGGTCGTCGGAAATTATCCATATTTCAGAATTTGATTAAAATAAGAGCAAATATTGCAAGAATTAAAAGCAACTTTGGACATTTCAACTGTGCTTTGCTTTTGGAATGGAAGTAGGAAATGATTGTAGGTTAAAAAAATTATCAGGATCTTGGCCGGGTAGCTCCTCAATGCTTTTCCAGATCCTCGTGATCCAAATCATCATCAAAATGATGTCATCCAGAATGTTAGCGACCAGGTTATAGGGATTAAATTCGGCTCTGGCTCCTGGTAGGAAGTTCAGCGTTTCCATACCGAGTGGGATTAGGTTCCGTATTTGTTCTCCAAGTACTACATAGGTGACCCATATTCCCCAAAAATAGATTCCGAAGTTGGCGATGATTGAGAAAACCGTCCACTTGGTGATGGGTTCGATGAGTCCGGCTGGAACGAATTCCTTCCGTTCCAGTGGAGGGACGGAGGGTTTTAGGTGAAAAGTATTAATGTGCCATGATTCATTCAGAATTTCGGTTAGGTTCTGGTTGCTGTTGAATGTGAGGTTTCCTGTTTTAGTCCAGTGTATCGGGATGAGGTGTCGGGTCTCGGAGCTGACATTGGTTGCCATACAGAGGAATTATGGTGGGCTGACTTCAATATTACCCTGCCATATTGCACCCATGACCCCGCAGACCCCAAGTGCAACTAGAGAAGCCAAGACAACAGTCTTCTACTAATCCCTAAATCAGCAAATAATTCCATAACTTAGGATAATTTTCAACCTTCTTCTTTCATCTTCTTTCACTAGCCTAATCAACTTCAGTAGAGCAACACCTACAAATCACACCTAATCAACATGAACTTGGACAACATCAGGACATTGTAGAGAACATTCGCGAAGCCCTCATCCGACAGCTGCAGGTGATCGACCGCCTGATTATCATCATCCAGGGCGTTCCAAGATACAGACACGATGTGGCATCCAAAGGGACACAGACAGAAACGATGACCACTCCAAGCGCATCGGCGCGCCCCTCAACCAGCAGAGGGAATCGTGGAGAAAACGACGACGCTACCCCAGGACCAAGCTACCACAGTCCTCCCGGACCTGCAGTAAACTACGTGCATCGACCCTCTAAATTTGAGAGAAGAGGCTATCGAGCTGAATGTATCACCCTGGATACCTCAGAATCGGACTCGGATTCTGATCCACCAAGGCGACGCAGAAAAGACGACCGTCCCTGACTGCCTGCAATCCCCTGAACCCCCTTGGACCACCTCCCCCCCCCCCTGACCAACGGTAATGGAACGGACTTGGACCATCTTTCCACTCTACATACACTATATTAAGTAAGTAAGTAATTAAGTATTCACACACCCATCCACTCGAACATTCACTCGAAGACCAGTAGGAAGGTAAGGTAGGATTTTACCGAGAGGATAGGCAGAGGTAATGACCATAGGAGCTTTATTTTAATAATTTATTCTGAATAAGATGGGCGTGATTTCCTGAAGCTCGAATGTCGCATTGATCTAGATTAGTGGGACTTGAATTTTGGCAAGTAGGTCCTCTCTCAGGAACATGCAGGGTGTCAGGCTTTCCTGAAAGTAGATGTGCATTTCCTCTGGGTCAATTGCAAGTTCCATTCCTTTGTGCATTATGGCGTTGTGCAGTATTTCTTCCATTACTTTCTGAATTATGGCGTTGTGCAATATTTCGAGGTCTTTATTGAGGGTTTCCTGAGGGATCAGCTGCATTGGGGCCAGGTTGTTTCTGCATTCCAGAGTCGCTAGTTGCCATGCTCGGGAGATAGGGTCCTGTCAGAGCTTTCTGTTTTCGAGGTGAAGGGTGAGGCTGAGCAAACCTGGGGGTGAACTCCTGGATGAACTCCAATGAGTAAGCAATTAGTCTCGTCTCGTTTTATAAGCTGCACCTGAACAATATATATAACGACCTCACCTCGTGGGCCCAGACTGTAAAGTTATACTCACTTTCTGATTAATTTAATGCATAAGCTTTTTTACGCACAGGGGAAAACACCCTCGAAATTGAAAAATTATTTAGGGCAGTGGGCTTCTGTGGATTAAGTAATGAATGAACCTACCATGATTGGCAGAAAGTGTGTGAGGGAAAGTGGAGAATGCTGCCGCACCCTGAGTACGGAATTGAACAACATGAGAAAGAACAGCAAGAATTTATGATTATATTATTTTTTATATGAGATTGGCTTCATGTTTTAATAAAATTTGACGATATTGTTCATCTGAGGTTATTAACCATGTAATCGTGGGTCACAAGGTCACGGTTTTGTCTTGGTAATTATGGTAATGAATTTTTAGCCCCGTGTTTGATAGAAGCGGGAATTCCTGCAACTTGGAATTGGAGTTTGCATGCATGTTTTGTAAACAGAAGGCAAGTGTATAAATTACAGCGATTTAATGCGCAAATAGGTCAATTGACTTCCGGAAAGCTGTCGAGGTCAAACTTTCGTAAGGATGCTCTTTGTAGCTACAATGCAGGTCATGCGGAGTAGGACCAGTCTTCAGGCTCTCCTTCGCTACCAACTTCCACTTGTATCTTCAAGGGTAAGCAAAACTAAGACTACGCCGAAATACCTGGCTTTGGACTTTGGAAGGGCCGAGTTTGTGTTTAGTGTTCATGTTTCTACCTATACTCTAGTTGGCGCTTTCAACGTCAACCAGGAAGAATGCTCAGTTTTATAACAGCCCTGTCGAAGCAGTTCAGGATATTCCGGATGGCTCTAAACTTCTAGTGGGAGGTGAGCTATACCGGCAATAGACAATGAGTACGTCACATACGTTATACCATATACCAAATATTTTCATTTCAGGGTTTGGACTCTGTGGAATTCCTGAGAATTTGATCCAAGCTTTGCTTCAAACTAAAGTGAAGGACCTGACGGTGGTGAGCAATAATGCAGGAGTTGACAACTTTGGTTTGGGACTACTGCTTAAGCAGAAACAGATACGGCGAATGGTGTCGTCGTATGTTGGAGAAAACGCGGAGTTTGAGAGACAGTATTTGGCTGGAGAACTGGAAGTAGAGCTCACGCCGCAGGTATGGTAGATTTATGCAATGTTACACCGTTTATTAGGATAGTACGTAATCCTACAACACTTTTGTAGGATGATATGTGCCGAAGACAATTCTCACTCCATTTTTGTTGTGTAGGGTACATTAGCAGAGCGTATCCGAGCTGGAGGTGCAGGTATTCCAGCGTTCTTCACTCCAACTGCGTACGGAACTCTCATACATGAGGGTGGCTCTCCCATCAAGTATGCAGCAGACGGTCGGGTAGAAATCTGTAGCGAGGAGCGAGAAGAGCGTCTGTTCAATGGAAGAGGGTATATTCTGGAGGATGCAATCACTGGAGACTTTGCCCTTGTCAAGGCATGGAAAGCAGATCGATCCGGTAATCTTATATTCAGGTAACCACTTTTTACATTCAGTTTGTTGCATATGTAATGAAAAATGTATTTGTAGGAAAACCGCGAGGAACTTCAATCCTACAATGTGCAAGGCTGCAAAGATTACAATTGCTGAAGTTGAGGAGATTGTCGACGTCGACTCAATCCCAGCCGAGGATGTGCATATTCCGAGTATTTACGTCCACAGAATTATCAAAGGAGAAAAATATGAGAAAAGAATTGAGGTATTATGTCACTATAGATTATAGAGATGTGTTGAGACTCCCAACTTTATTTTTAGAGACTTACAGTGCAAAAGGAAGCCGGTTCCAGCAAGTCCGCTGCTTCCAAAAACCCTGCAAAAGCTTTGAGGGAGCAAATTGCCAGAAGGGCTGCCTTAGAATTTAAGGATGGCATGTACGGTAAGTCATCTAATCGACTGGGTTTCCATTCTCAATTATTTCAAAACTAAACTTTAATATTTGTCGTTGTCTCAGCTAACCTTGGGATTGGGATGCCGATGCTTTCCAGTAATTTCATTCCTGCCGGGATCACCGTGAACCTTCAGAGTGAAAACGGAGTGCTGGGACTCGGACCATTTCCAAAGGCTGGAACAGAGGATCCAGACCTCATTAATGCAGGGAAAGAGACAGTCACCGTCCTTCCAGGAGCTTCTTACTTTTCCAGTGATGAGAGTTTTGCCATGATTCGAGGTGGACACATTGACTTGACTATCTTGGGGGCCATGCAAGTCTCGAAGTATGGGGACCTCGCGAATTGGATGGTGCCGGTAAACTCTCATTCCTAAACAAAACGTTCAATATCTAATACTCTTCAATACATTTGAAAATGCTTATTATGATAGGGAAAACTGGTCAAGGGTATGGGAGGAGCAATGGACCTAGTTTCATCAGCTGGCGCTGGGACGAAAGTTGTTGTGACGATGGAACATACTGCAAAAGGAGGAGTTCCTAAAATCCTGGATAAATGTACCCTTCCACTGACCGGACAGCAGTGCGTAAACATGATTATCACAGAGCTGGTAAGAACACGTTGATCATTGTGGTTACGGATAATGAGTGTGACATATCACCAGGGTGTCTTTGACGTTGATCGAGAGAAGGGGCTCACTCTGGTTGAAATTTGTGATGGGGTTTCTCTCCAGGATGTCGTCGATGCCACTAGTTGTGTGTTCGAAGTTTCCCCGGATTTGAAACCAATGCAACAAGCTGCAGTAACTTCAACCTAAAACTGACTTTCACACATGCCACTGAATGAGCCCCTCTTCGGCTATCCTGTACACTAGCCATATAATCAAAGAGTATTAACAAAATACCAAAAAATATTTAGAAAACTTGATTTAGGTTTTGGATCCAGAATTTTACGATACTTCAGATCGCCACAAGTATGTTTGTGAAAGAGTAGCAGAAAAGAGATTAGTTCCCACCGTACTATTATATTATTGATCACCTTTGGTTTTTGTGATATAAAAATATAAACCACACGTTCACCTGAACAATAATTATTGTTAAATGTAGTCCCCAAAATATAAAAAAAAGGCACTTGAATATTAGGTAAAGCATTTGGACGGATTTTGTATGAAATTCTGATGTAGTAGCTTGTAAAGCTTTAGACCCCATATGTTCCCTCGATTATGTTGCATTGTTCAGCATTTTGGCTTTTGTTGTACCCGTTTAAGGTGACGTGGTGACTCCTACTCCCGAAACTTGGATTTGACAAGGGCAGGGAGTGGAAGTCTATAGACGACTATGTTGAAAAGGAAGGCAAATAATGGGAAAGCAAATGAAAGTCCCAAGTTCAGATAGAAGTTGAGGTCATCCCTCGTACCGCCGGTGTAGTACCTTTCTCCCAAGTAGTGAGTCCCATTCACGTAGACACACCCATCTGTCCAGGCGTTCTTGTTGCATGACCTTGTGATGTCTCGCAGGACAGGAAGTTCTTCGTCATATTGACCAAATATCTGCTCATTGAGGAAAGCTCCTGAATACCGGGGTTGGGAGACGTAGGCCAAGTAGTAAAGCCAATCCGGTAGATTTCGCATTGTCTTCACTGTCCCGCTCCCCAGCATGATTGACAATCCAGCAAATGCAAACATTGTAGCTGCAGAGAGGAGCTGGTCTTTGATGAGGAGCATGACAGGAAGCGTCTGCTGAATACCAAGGGAGTAAATGGTGAATACAATGGCAAACATCAGAAGCCAGTCTGTATACGTGGTCAATCCACTGCACCTGTTAAAAAAAATAATGTCAGTTTCTATTTAATATCTGTCTAAGTGGTAGTCCTTACTCAAACGCAATGCGGGACGCTATGAGTGATACGATTAGCGTAAATGGTAGACTTGACAAGCTGTAAGATAGAACAATTGTTGGACCAGAGTAATGACCATCCCGAGATTCTTGATAATAGCGATCACGACAGGCACTATCTGGTGACGGGATTAAGCTTATTAGAAAAACCCATGACTGACAGGTAAAAACAAACTTATTTAACAGGCTCCTTACAAGTTGCAACGGTAGACCAAATTGATGCGAAATAAGTGGCTGCAATGATGTTGAGAACAAGACCATTCTGGGTTACGTATGCATGTTGATAAGTATTCTAGAATTATAGACAAGGGTTCGATCAGTATATTTATCACTTCTGCTTTCCCCAAGAATGCTAACAATTACCTGTGCTCCAAAGTAGAATATCCAAAGGATGAAGAACAGAAGGGGCAGGAAGAGTAAAAGAAAGAAAACATTCGCCAACCCTCTCCAGCTGAACATGAAAGTGCTGGCATAATTTCGCCTGTTTCAAACATTAACTCCTTATTAGTATGATCCCATCATTCATATCAGATCATAATCCATCTCATATGAAGTATTTCCTTACGTAATAAGAGTTGCTACGGTGGAGACAAAGGAAGGTTTACCAAGGGCATGAAGTGGCGTCGCTGAGCCCCTACCCTCGATTGAGCTAAATCCTCCGCCTTTACGGAATGAATTCCCCTCGGACTTGAACTTTTCCACCAGTAAACCAATTTGATTGTTGGACTCGATAAAGCGCTCATGCGTTCTTCGATCAACAGTAGCAAGGCACACTGTAAAATCAGATCAAAAGGATGAATGGCTGAACTAGTTTTTCGCCTAGATGAACATTATGTGGTAGAATATAAGGACTTACGATAGTACATGAGCGGATTTTCTACTTCTGGACAAGGAAATCCAATAGTTCGAAAATAATCGAGCATTAGCCTCGTATTTCCAGAGTAAACGACATCTCCGAGGCACAGGTATGTCACCCGGTCAAGGAATGGGAATATATCCGAACGCGGCTTTTCCATCGTGAGAATGACAATCCTACCGTACTTTTTGGCATAGTTTGATAAAATTGAAATCATAAAGTACGTGTTGAGAGGGTCGAGATTCCATGCTGGCTCATCTGCTAGAAGAACGACTGGGTCCTTCATCAACTGCACCCCAAGTGATAGTCTTCGTCGCTCAGACGTAGTCAAATCGTCTACGTTTGCTCTTGCTGCTTGCGCTATAAAACAATTATATATATATAATATATATATTGTTAAATGTAACTGAAGATTAACTAATAAACTCCCCGAACTTACTCAGCGCAACATCTGACAAAATTTGTTTAACTCTTATTTTTCTCACTGATGACGGCACATTCAGGGATAAACATGCTTCGTAATGCAGCGTTTGGTAAACGGTTAGACCGGGTTGTAAGTACTCGTCCCCAATGCCACTCAAGTAGCTTCCAGCAGACTATTACACATAAGATAATTTAAATCCTCGTTCCTGCACGACCATGAGAGAAATGTTACATGAAACAGCCTCCGATTTACAGTGACTCCATTCAAGAGAATGTAGCCTTTCCTGGGACCATATCCCCTGCATCCTATGACGTCCAGAAGTGCCTTTTTCCCACTTCCTGCAATTCACAATTCATAAATCAATTCAGTTTTATTGAAAAATACTTTTAAATGTTGACCTTTGGAACCCAATATTGCCATAATTTCTCCAGAATGAACCTCAAAGGATACGTCTCGAAGGATAAGTCCACTCCTCGTGGTCCCACTGATCTGCTTCACCCAGGTGACAGGCTCAATCTAATGAAGGAATAGAAAAGGTACCAATGACATAATTCATGACGTGACTCATCTCACTCCATATTGACAGATGTTATACAACTGTGGGGAATATAATGCTTAAATGACTAAATTGATGAGGGTATTTAGTACAATTGTGCTTTCTTACATGGCCAGTGTAGTAGACGTTGACAGCTTCGAGGACATAGTCGCTTGGGCCAATGATAGCTGACATTTTGAGATTGGTGTATGGAGCAGAGGTTGCGGGAGGTCAGTCTAAGCCTAAAGGGGACTCTGCTGGAAATGGGGTTCCACTTGACCTCTCTCTGCTGAGCAGAATGACCTCTTCAGTTTACAACTTGTCAAAGTAATTCTAAAAATAGCTTGGTGCATTCCATCCCAAAAGGGAGGCCTCGGGGCCTCTCAGTCTTCATGGTTTTTGCACAAGTAAAATAATTCAGGTGCTGGGCATCAAATCAATCAACACATCAATAACTCAGCCTAATTAAGACAGAATTTGGAGGCATTAATTTTCCTGCTAAGGTCAGCGATGGAGTCTCATTGTTTTAAATTAAGCTCACATTCCACTTTCAATTAATCAGCATCTGCCCATATTTGACTAAAATTGATTTTTTCACAACACGACGGATCATATCCTCTGATCCTCTGATCCAACATTTTCGCTTGCGAAAAAATATCGCAAACACATGCGACCATAATGGCCATTTGACACACCTAACCGTTTGGTGAAAATATTATAAATATTATATTATTAATGTTAGTTTTCTGTATTGAGTACGAATACGATCGGCCCGAACTGACCAAACTACTCTACTAAATTAAAGCTAAGTTTTCTGAGGGTCGACTTTTTTATTTAAAAATACTACGGATTACGTTGAATTTTATGGCTTATTACCCATGAATAGAGTACTGATTTAAAATACTGTAATTCATTTTAGATACTGAAATACTACTGATTTAATTGTCAGTTTCTATCTAGACTGCATTATTCCCTACTTAGTAAACGGCGACTGAAGAGAGTTTGAACAGAAAACAAAACAAGAGCACAACGAATCATCAGGAAAAGTACATGAAAAATGAGTTACAAAGAGGCAGTGCAGTGAGAGGCCTTGAAATCAAACCTATAAACAAATATACTTTGCACGTTGCCCAGAATAGGCTATATAATTATTGACGGGTTTCACCAGACCTCCAGACTCGTCTGAACTTTTTCAACAGACCTCCTGATCCGTCAGGACAAACTACGCTCCGACTTTTGCACAAGTGAAAAAAT
>VNWY01001720.1:0-11981 GCA_009869845.1 Pseudachorutes palmiensis
GATTTCCATTAGATTATTTCATCGTATCCTCTGTGTCCCCAGAGTATTCCTGAAACAGCGATTGCGGAATGGCCAACATATTTGACAGCGAAATTGAAACGTCGGGTCCCAGCAAGGCACCTCAATCGTCCTTCGTAAGCTTTTGTATAGCATGGTTTTTAAATTCGTTGAGTTTTGACTCTTGACTGTAGGTTTCGTTCCCTCGTCGTAAACACAATGAACGAGATCCAGCAGTTGTATCGCTGGGGAGAGAAGAAAGCCATTTTAGATTACATCCTACTGGATCCAAACGAACTGGTCAGGACTCGAATTATCCGAAAGCCTCGTCCATTTGTGAAGTTTGTCATCAGGGGACCTGTGTAAGTTAAACAAACCTTTTACTGCCAATTTAGTAATACCCATTGTTTTTAAACTACGCAATGACGTAATCGTAATTGTACTGACGTTACAAAATTAAATTTCAACCTATGAGACTTACTACGATTGACAACTTTTTTTTTTATTTTCAGACCGTGGCACACAAACTTTCTCGCTTCTGCTGAAGCTGTCCGTCACAACCTGTTCATCACGCATCCAATCATGCTCACTATTCGGAATGCCTGGAATAAATCGTAAGCGTCGACGAGTCAGCATCGATTCAATTGGCTATAGAAATTATTTGCTCTGTTCATTCCAGATTTGCGAATCTTCGACTCCTGGACATGGACGCTTTCCGGAGGTCTCCGTTCCCAATGAAGCCTGCAGATTTAGTTGCGAGTGCAAAGGAGCTGACGAAAGCGGGACGTGATGTTCTCGTCAACGAGTGGATGAGCGAAGTTGCTGGGATATTCATGGACCTCAAGTGCACTTGGGTACAAATGGTCCCTCAGAGGGTGGACGGCTCACTTGCACTTTTAGAAAAATTCTTTGGCTCTGCTTCTTCCCTGATGTCAATGCTCTTGCGGAATCTGGTCCTGGATTCATTGGAAGATGTCGTCGATATCTTCAGAGACTATACAGTAATGTGATCCTGTTTTTCATGCAATGACCTTTGAATGCCTTTTGGTGTCCGACAGGATGGGAATGACTATGGGGAAGATGTGCCATACAATTTTGACATGTTCCCTCGGAGGCCTATCTTATCGATTGTCCTCTACCCTGGAAAGGAAGAGCCCTTTATCCGCTTTTATCCCAAACTGGACGAGTATGTGTCAAAAGTGCCAAGTCTGGATGACCGCTTCGACTGTAAAGTGGTCATCACAAGATTCTTGACAGAAATTGTCGCAGCATGCAAAATGATCCCACGAATTGAGAAAACGCTTTTTCCAGGTATAATAAGTGTTCCAAATACCGTCTGGACACCATACTATCTGAAGTGTAGATTGGTTCACCTAATTTGCTATGCTTAATTTAGATCTGTATGGCACGCAATTTCTGAATCTGATTGGCGTTGGTCTCCACGAGCCTCAAGTCCAGAAACTCTTTGCGGAAGCAGTGGAGATTCTGAACGCCAATGTCCAAGGCCCCAAGTACTATGTCCACTTCTATGATCGGTACCTCTTCCTCTTGGAACGGGACTTCACAGGCTGACTTGGACAACTTCCTCACCAAAGAGCCAAACTACAAGTACATGAACATGAAGATTGACGAGTACAATCGTCTCATTCGTGAAATCCGTGAAGTCCCACGAATCATTCCGCTCAACTTGGTTGCCCTCGATTGCGGAAGCTTCAACGATTTTCTGGAAAAAAGCGTCCAGAACTTAATCAAAGCAATCATCGACGGCCAAGTTGAAAAGAATCAACAACTTTGCAAAGCGTAAGTTTAAACTGGATTCGCTAAACCATACTGGAACAAAGTTTAGCATGTTTCCGCCGCAGGATCCTTGAGGAATTTCAAGAAATGTCACGCCGTGCCAACGAAAAGATTGACACCACCGCTGAACTCGTGGATCTGACAAACTACATGAACAAAAGCATGTCAGAAACTTTCTTTATGCTCAGGACCAACATTCGCGAAGCAATGGAGAGGCTTCTATTCCTGTTTGATTACCACATCTTCGGGCGTAATTTTGCATGTCATTGCAGAAATGATGGACCTGGGTTATTAATATTCATAATCACATTTTTCCTTCTAAATAGCGAGCGACCTGACAACGCACAATGAAGTTCTCCAGTGGCCAGAAGCGATGGAAGGAATCTTTGACAAAGTATCCGCTCGACTCCAGCTAATTCGTGACGAAAAAGGAGGAGAAATTGATCGCTGATCGGGAAGCACTGGAGAAGAAACTGGAAGAATTACTCAAGGAAATCAAAAAGTATCGGACCAAGGACTCGCCGTTCCTGAATCCAGAGGAAGTTCGCTTCAATGCTCAAAATGTCGTTCGGATTAACAAAGATCTTGAAGCTGCGAGCATCGAATCTGAAGTAATTTACCCAAATTTTGAGCCCAATTTGGTTTAATTGTGATTTACTTTTAACTAAAAATTAATTTTTTTCTCAGCGGCTGAATGAAGAGGAGCACCTGCTTGACCAGGACAACAGTATTTTCCCCAAGTTATTGGAAGGAATGCAGCAGGTCGAACCATACTACAAGTTATGGACTACTGCTCACGAGTTCCTCTCAAAATATGCACTGTGGTACGAAGGTCCATTCGTTGGGCTTGATGCTGAACTCATTTCCGAAGATGTCGAGAACAATGTGGAAAATCATGTATAAGCTGGTCCGCAGTTTCCAAGATCAAGCCGGACCTAAACGGACGGCTGAAGCATGCAGAAACAAAATTGAACGTTTCCGTGCCTTTCTGCCACTTCTCCAGGCCATTTGTAACCCAGGCTTGAGGGAACGTCACTGGAAGCAAATGAGCTCAATTACAGGGGTGGAATTGAAACCAACGGCGGAATCCAGTTTGGTTGACATGATCGGTCTAGGCATTGCCAAGTTCGCACCACAACTCGAAGAAATCTCAGCCGCTGCCACGAAAGAATTCCAGCTAGAAAAGAACTTGACGAAAATGCGTGCAGAATGGTCTGATGTTAAATTCGAATGTGTACCATATCGCGAGACTGGGGTTAACATTCTGTCATCTTTGGATGACATTCAAACCATGCTGGATGACCACATTATCAAGGTACCACACTGGTGACACTGACTCAAATAGCTTCCTTTGACTTCTCTTTTGGTTTCTGGTTGTAGGCACAAACAATGAAAGGGAGTCCATTTATCAAACCAATTGAAAAGGATATGAAGAGATGGGAGGAGAAATTGTCGTCCATGCAAGACATCATGGATTCCTGGATCAAGGTCCAAACGACTTGGATGTACCTCGAGGTCAGCGACATTCACAAATTAAAATTGGCTCATAAGCGATTTACTTTAATTTTTTTATTGTTCCACTCTAAGCCAATCTTCTCATCCCCTGACATCATCAAGCAAATGCCACACGAGGCCAGGAAGTTCCAATATGTGGACAAAGTATGGCGGAACATTATGAGAAATACGACTGCGAATCCATTGGTGCTCGCAGCCACAGACTACCCCAATATGCTCCTTGACCTCAACCGGGCCAATATCCTCCTGGAAGAAATCCAGAAAGGACTCAACAACTATTTGGAAAAGAAGCGACTCTTCTTCCCACGATTCTTCTTCCTGTCCAATGACGAGCTTCTGGAGATCCTAAGTGAGACCAAGGACCCACTCCGTGTCCAACCTCATTTGAAGAAATGCTTCGAAGGGATCCACCGCCTCGAGTTCACGCCAGAACTCGTCATCACTGCCATGATTTCAGCGGAGCATGAACAAGTTGCATTCAGCTCTATAATCAAACCGCTTGATGCCCGAGGGATGGTGGAAAAGTGGCTGATCCAAGTGGAGCAGCAAATGCTGACCTCGATGAAGGACACGATTGTCAAAGCAATAACAGACTATACGACCACTCCAAGAGCTGAATGGGTGTTGTCATGGCCAGGTCAGGTCATTCTATGCGGGGACTGTATCTTCTGGACAATGGATGTCACCGAAGCCATAACCGTCGGGACTCTACCGGTTAGATAACTCTACGTCACTCCAAATCGGAATTTTTTTCTTATTTAAGTTAAATATACTTAGCCAGTTTAATTATTCAATCTATTCTTATCTTATCTTATTATAACAATCTCTTTTAGCAATACTTGGCACTGAGCAACAAGCAAATCCAGGAAGTAGTTGGACTCGTTCGTGGAAAGTTGGAGCCAGGAGCTCGAATTACGATGTAACCTAGCGCTTTATCTAAAACACCCCTTTCCTTTTCTTTTTAGGTTTGACCTATCACCTCTTTTCGTTTTCTTTTTAGGTGCGCACTAATCGTAATTGCCGTCCATAGGTTAGCATCCATCTTGAAAACCAAAGTTGCTCATCTCTACAATTTAATCATTTTACTTCCAGCTCGGGACGTTGTGGCGAATCTAAAGGAGCTCAAGGTCACTTCAGTGGCCGACTTCAACTGGATTTCGCAATTGCGCTACTACCTCGAAGGCACTTCTGTCCATGTCAAGATGATCACTACAGATTTCAAATATGGCTACGAGTATCTGGGGAATTCACCGCGTCTCGTCATTACACCACTCACGGACCGTTGCTACAGGTACTTCCGACATTGTGGTAATCACAGACCTGTTTTCTAGAATTTTGCATTTTACACGTACAGGACGCTGATGAGCGCCATCAAACTCAACTTGGGTGGAGCACCGGAAGGACCGGCTGGAACAGGAAAAACGGAGACAAGCAAAGATCTGGCAAAAGCAGTTGCAAAGCAGTGCGTCGTTTTCAACTGCTCAGACGGTCTGGACTACAAAGCAATGGGAAAATTTTTCAAGGTTTTTAGTTAATCTGTTATGATGTTACCACTCTGTTTTGATTTTATTTGCATATTTGAATGGCATTTTAGGGACTCGCCCAATCAGGAGCTTGGTCGTGTTTTGATGAGTTCAATCGAATTGAGCTGGAAGTTTTAAGCGTCGTTGCCCAACAAATCCTCACGATCCAAGTGATATCCTCACTATTTTTAAGATACGTTTACATTTTAAAATTTGAAATATTTTCCAGCATGCAATTGCAGCCCATGTGAAGCACTTTTGGTTTGAGGATACAGAGCTCAAGCTCAATCCAACGAGTAATGATCATTGTTGATGCCACATCCATGGATTGTTATAATTTTCTTCTTTCATTTTAGCTTTCATCATCATCACAATGAATCCTGGCTATGCTGGACGATCAGAGCTTCCTGACAACTTGAAAGTCCTGTTCCGGACAGTGGCCATGATGGTCCCAGACTATGGACTCATTGGTGAAATCTCCCTCTACTCAATGGGATTCGTCGACGCTCGAAAGTAAGCGTCGTTTATTAGCTGTCAGGCTGTCAGGTTTCAACATTATAATCTATTGCAGCCTCTCTGGGAAGATTGTTCACACGTACAAGCTCTGTTCGGAACAGTTGAGTTCCCAGTTTCACTACGACTACGGGATGCGCGCGGTGAAAACCGTATTGACTGCAGCAGGGAACTTGAAGCTAAAGTACCCCAATGAGAACGAGTCCAAGCTCATCCTCAAGGCCATTAACGATGTCAACCTGCCAAAGTTCCTTGCCCAGGACATTCCACTTTTCAAAGGGATCATTTCCGATCTCTTCCCTCAAGTCCCGTTGCTCAAGGCAGACCTTGACACACTCACTGGAGAGCTCAAGAACGTCTGTTCCCAGAATAATCTCCAGCCGACTCCGAGCTTCATTGAGAAGACGCTCCAAGTCTACGAAATGATTTTGGTCCGACATGGACTTATGATTGTAGGAGAAGCAATGGGTGGGAAGACTTCGGCTTATCAATCACTCGCCACAGCACTGACAAACATTAGAACAAATAAGATCCCTGGGATGCACGAGCGGAAAGTCCAGTACAAGATTATCAATCCCAAGGCAATCACGATGGGGCAGTTGTACGGGTGTTTTGACCCAGTGTCCCATGAATGGTCTGATGGGGTTGTGGCCAACTCTTTTCGAGAAATGGCTTCGAGTACTTCTGACGACAGGAAGTGGGTCGTCTTCGATGGACCAGTGGACGCTGTTTGGATTGAGAACATGAACACAGTGCTGGATGACAACAAAAAACTGTGCCTCATGTCAGGAGAAATTATCCAGGTAAACAAATTGGTTTATACGGACTAACTATAAGACATTTGTCATCTTAACCTTCGCTTTCAATTATTTTCAGATGACGCCTGTAATGAACATGATGTTTGAGCCAGCGGATTTGGAACAAGCGTCTCCAGCCACTGTCTCTCGGTGTGGTATGATTTACATTGAACCACAGGCCCTCGGGTGGCGACCTTTGAAGGACTCTTACATCCAAAGTCTCCCTGATACCATCAACGAAGAGCAGCGAGAGCTAATTGAAGAACTCTGCGAGTGGCTCATACAACCTGCCTTTGACTTTATCCGGCTTGAATGCAAACTTGTAATCAAGACATCTGAGTTGCATTTATTCCAGGTATAAAAATTTATGAATGCTCTGGCCGACGGTGAGGCTGTGGCATAGCTCATGTTGCTAATACGTGTGTCATTTAGGGATTCACAAGGATTTACAATTGCTTCCTGAAGGGCGAGTCCGGTGTTGATGACAAGGTTCCACAGAGCGGGGTCTGGCTCCAGTTTTGCTTCATTTTCGCCACAGTTTGGGGCCTTGGGGGTACTCTGACGCAGGAAAGTCGAGAGAAGTTTGATGGCTTCTTACGCTCAGTGCTCTCCGGGATCAACAAGGAATTCCCGAAACCAAAGGGATTCAAGCTCAACAAGGCCCAATTGTTTCCAGACAAGGGAACGGTCTTTGACTACATTTGCGAAAAGAGAACCAACATGTGGCTCAACTGGCTGGACACACTGGACAGGGAGTACTCAAAAATTCCACCGAATGCAAAGGTGAAATGAAGAATATAATTCAACTGAAGGATTCCGTGGTAATACTATGTCACTGTGTCACATTTTCTTTTTGAAGGTGTCTGAGCTCATCATCCCAACGGACGAGACATCTCGACAAATGTTTTTCTTGAAGACTTACCTGAACAATGGCTACCCTGTGCTCTTCGTCGGTCCCACAGGGACAGGGAAGAGTGCCATCACCCTCAATTACTTGATGTCACTCCCGAAAGACAAGAACATTGCAAATGTCATCAACTTCTCCGGTACTTATCAAGCTGAAGTACAACCTACGTTGTAACGTATGATATTGATACAGTTTTTATTAATTTTTTGAACAGCTCGGACAACAGCCAATCAGACTCAAGACATTATCATGTCGAAGTGTGACAGAAGGAAGAAGGGATACTTTGGTCCCCCTGTAGGGAAGCGCTGTATTGTCTTTGTTGATGACCTAAGCATGCCCCAGAAGGAAATCTATGGAGCACAGCCTCCCATTGAACTTCTCCGACAGTGGATTGACCACGGCAATTGGTACGACAAGAAGGACACCACCACAATCAACTTGATCGACCTGGTAAAAAAAGCTTCACCAGAGTAGCACCTCCCTTTTGTTAAAACTGATGAAGCCCTTGACATTTTTCAGCTTTTCGTGAGTGCCATGGGAGCCCCTGGTGGTGGAAGCAACGAAGTCACAGCCAGGCTGATTCGACACATGAGCATTCTGACAATCCATGCCTTTGAGGACACAACGCTCAAGAAGATTTTCACGTCTATTGTGGATTGGCATTTTGCCAAGGACTACGAAAGTGAAATAGTCCGATGGGCCAGGGTAACTGGAAATCAATTTCAAAATCGTACACACATCGGTTGAATTTTTAATTTCTTTTAGCCAATGGTAAACGCCACTATGGAAGTTTACAAGGCCAGCATCTCTACATTTCTTCCAACTCCTGCTAAAAGTTAGCCTTCTGCAGCAACAGAAATGTTTACTCTAGAGCTTAATGATTGTTTTATACGCAGGTATTTACGTTTACAACTTACGGGACTTCTCAAAGGTTATCAACGGCCTGCTCATGATTCCACCGAAGCAGATGACAGAGTATCAGAAGCTAATGAGACTCTGGGTACATGAAACATACAGGGTGTTTTACGATCGACTCATTGATGACAAAGACAGGTACGGTTGGATGTCTGCAAGGACTGTCTTGGAACTAATCCAATTTCATGTTCCAGGGAGACGTTTTTCCAAATTATCAGTCGAACGGTTGGAGAGTACTTCAAGGTTGACATGCTGAAGCTCCTAGGGCATTTGATTCCAAAGGGAAGCAAAGACCCTCTGAAGGACATTCACATCCGGAATTTGATGTTTGGAAACTACATGGATCCAATAGCAGACGCAGATGCTCGAATCTATGACGAGGTCAGTTGTCGCTGCCATTCTGCATTTTCAGAATTACTGATTTTGTATCACCAGTTGAAACCAGTTTCTCTGAAATCATGTTGTACTAGCCCGATTTGAAGATTTAATTGTGATGGTTTCAATTTGTTTCAGATTACTGATTTGGATGAAGCGATGGAAATAATGCAAAAGTCCCTTGCTGAATACAACATGCTCACAAAGACGCCCATGTCCCTCGTCCTCTTCAAATTCGCCATTGAGCACATCTCCAGAATCGCCCGTGTCCTCAAGCAAGACAATGGACATGCCCTCCTCATTGGAATTGGAGGCAGTGGTCGCCAAAGCTTTACCAAAATGGCAGCATTCATGTCTGGCTATGACCTCATTCAGGTACAAAAAAATGAACCTTTTTTACCATTAAATATTTGTTAGAACCCTTTCCTATAAACCTTGGTTTTAGATTGAGATCACACGGACGTATGGTTCACATGAATGGCGAGAGGATCTAAAGCGGGTTTTGAAGCACGCCGGAAATGATGGGAAGCCGACTGTCTTCCTTTTTGCCGACAATCAAATTAAGGACGAAACTTTTACTGAAGATGTGAACATGCTACTGAACACTGCAGATGTCCCGAACCTCTTCCAGCCGGATGAAAAGGGAGAGATACTGGAGAGAATGCAAAGTGCTGCCCGTGAAACAGGACGGAAGATTGACTCCAATGCATTGTCCTTGTACAACTTCTTTGTGGAGAGGGTCCGAGCCAACTTGCACATTGTGCTGGCCTTTGCCCCTGTTGGTGATGCGTTTCGTTCAAGACTTCGGATGTTCCCTTCACTCATCAACTGCTGCACCATAGATTGGTTGACGGATTGGCCAACGGACGCTCTTGAACGAGTGGCACACAAGTTCCTGTCAGAACTGAAGCTGGAGCACAGTCTCCATGAAAGAACTGTCCTCATGTGCAAGCACTTCCACGAATCCGTTCGGAAATTATTCGTAAAGTGAGTGCGGATCAAGAATTGCATTAGTGTAGGTGAGGATTTAGACCTAGGAAAATATGCTTTCAATTTCAGGTTTTATGAAAAGTTGGGACGGAAGAATTATGTTACGCCTACGAGCTACTTGGAGCTGATTTTGACCTTCAAGTCCCTTCTTGGGGAACAACGGCTACAAACGGAAAAACAGCGACAGCGCTATTTGACTGGGTTGGAGAAACTAAAATTCGCTGCTTCGCAAGTAACCGTGATGCAGAAAGAGCTCCAAGCTCTTCAGCCGAAGCTAGTCGAAACCTCCGCCGCCACGGAGAAACTGATGATTAAAATCGAGCGTGATACTGTGGATGTGGAAGCAACCAAGGAAGTTGTTGCTGCAGATGAGGCTCTTGCTAATGAGGCTGCAGCTTCCGCGCAAGCCATCAAGGACGATTGCGAGAACGATTTGGCTGAGGCCATTCCTGCTTTGCAAGTGGCTCTTCAAGCCCTGGACACTCTGAAGCCAGCGGACATCACAATCGTCAAATCCATGAAAAATCCACCGAACGCGATTAAAATGGTGTTGGAAGCTGTTTGCATCATGCGTGGTCTCAAACCAGAGAAGCGGATGGATCCGTCCGGGAAAACTTATGACGACTACTGGGCCACTTCGCTGAAAATGCTGGGAGACATGAAGTTCCTGGAGGAACTGAAAAAATACGACAAGGACAACATCCCACCTGCCTACATGAAAAAGATCCGAGAGAAGTTCATCAAGAATCCGGACTTTGAGCCTGCGAATATTCAGAAAGTGTCCATGGCCTGTGAAGGTCTTTGCAAGTGGGTCCGTGCCATGGAGGTTTACGACAAGGTCATTCGAATTGTGGAACCGAAAAAACTAAAACTGGCCGAAGCCGAGGGTGACCTTCAAAGTCAAATGGACAAGTTGGCGGAGAAGAGGGCTCAGCTACAGCAAGTCACGGACAAGCTCCAGGCCTTGAATGACGAATACGCAGTCATGAACAAGAAGAAAAAAGATCTGGAAGATAATATCGAACTTTGCTCGCAGAAATTGGACCGTGCTTCCAAAATTATCGGTGAGTTCCTGGGCATGAACGACTACTACAAAACTAAATACCCAGTAATTAATTTTTTCGGGCTTGAGTGCTAAGTTTATTTTGAATGGCGTTCTCCCAGATGGCCTTGGGGGAGAGAAGCAGAGATGGAGTGACCTTGCTCGGACGCTGTCGGAAAGGCTTGACAATATTTTCGGAGATGTTCTGATTGCCGCAGGGGTCGTCGCCTACCTTGGGCCCTTCACAGTTGACTTTCGTCAGACTTGTGTCAATGACTGGCAGTCCCTGTGTGCTGCACAGAAGCTCCCTTGCTCAAAAGTCTTTTCCCTCATCGACACCTTGGGTGATCCCATTAAGATTCGAGATTGGGCGATTTCAGGTAACCTGACTGACAAATGAAACTACGTCTACGTCTAACTTTTCTCCATGACTTTAATTTAATTTAAGGTCTCCCTGTGGACACGTTTTCAATTGATAATGGAATCATGGTGAGCAATGCAAGGAGATGGCCATTGATGATCGATCCACAAGGACAGGCTAGCAAGTGGATTCGGAACATGGAAAAGGAGAACAAATTGGCAATCATCAAGCTAGTCGACCCGGGATACTTGAGGACAGTTGAGCTCGCCATTCAGCAAGGGATTCCAGTACTTCTGGACAATGTCGGGGAGGAATTGGACGCAGCACTTGAACCTGTTCTCCTCAAACAAACATTCAAACAAGGTTAATTTTTGTTAGGTAAAACTTTCTTATTCATTTTCGTTTGCCGTTTTAGGCGGCATCGAGATGATGCGGATTGGCGAAGCTTTGGTTCAGGTGAATCCCAAATTCCGCTTCTACATTACAACCCGCCTTCGGAATCCACATTACCTTCCTGAAGTCTCGACAAAAGTGATGCTCCTCAATTTCATGATTACTGTCGAGGGACTTGAGGATCAACTGCTGGGGATTGTGGTAGCAAAGGAGAGGTGAGCCCTGCTCATGCGTACCTTTGCTCATGCGTCAAGCTACCTTTATTACTTTTTTTTAGACCCGAGCTCGAGAACAAGCGACAGTTGCTAGTTCAACAAACTGCGGAAAACAATCGAGCCTTGAAGGAAGTTGAAGACAAAATTCTGAACACGTTGTCCACATCAAAAGGAAACATTTTGGACGATGAGTCTGCAATCCAAGTGCTAGACCATTCAAAGAAGATTTCAAACGACATTAACACGAAGCAGGGAATTGCTACGCAAATGGAAAAATTGATCACCACGAATCGACTGGCTTATAAAGCTATTGCAAAGTAAAACGGAAGACTGTTGTGCTCACCGTGTTTTAACTATTTCTCAATTTTAGGCAAACTGCTATGCTGTTCTTTTGCCTGACGGAGCTGCCAAATATTGATCCCATGTACCAATTTTCTCTGAATTGGTTCGTCCGCCTCTTCGTCAATTCAATTAAACTAAGGTAAATTACACACCCAACTTGTAAAACAGGAGTTTAAAAGTGTTTCATTTCCAGCACACCAACTGACAATTTGGACAAGCGTATACAATACGTTGTGGAGCACTTTATGCTCAATCTGTACAGCAATGTTTGTCGCTCACTGTTTGAAAAGGACAAGCTC
>VNWY01001721.1:0-11968 GCA_009869845.1 Pseudachorutes palmiensis
AGTTCACTTAATTTCTGCGATTTTGTTTTTATTTCTGCTCTTGATTTTTATATCGTGCCTTGGATGGCGGAAGCTAGCCTATTATTCGTCTCGTCTAATATTTTCTGACAAATTTGTTCAGATTGATAACTTGGGAGATCAATTGTTGTTGTCTTACGACCCAGATGTATACAATAAACCAATGTGCACCTTATCCGCATCTCTTACTCTCGCAGGACAGGTGAATTTGGAAGAATTTAAAAAAAAATTGGTTGTTGCTGTCAACATAGAGAATGGTGATAGAACGCTGCTGTACGCTCGGCTACAACATTATGTCTACTACTGGATGGGATATGCATTTCATAGGAGGGAAAAATTTGATGTCGATCATCACGTTCACCTTTGTGAAGTGTCTTTGACGGAAGAAAGTCTGAATACGTTTATCGCCGGGCACATGAACCTACCGTTTTCACCAAAATGTTCACTCTGGGAAATGTTAATCATCCAAAACTACAACAATAAGGACGAAACCCTGATTTTCTTTCGCTTCCATCACTCTGTCGGAGATGGAGTAAGCATGCTAAAGTTTCTTCAATCTCAGATCGGAAATGCAGCTTCGATACCGCTACGCGATACTGAAAATGCAAACCTCATCGAACCCAGTCATCTCAAAATCGGATTATTGAAAAAGATTGAGGAAACATACGGACGTACAATTGGTACAGTGGCTGGAAAATTGCAGCGTCAGACTTCATTGGTCTCAAATTTTTCAGCAAGTCGAGTCGCCAAGGATGGTCCACATCTCTATACAACTTCTAACAAGTTTTTACTTGACGGTTTTACAAATACAAAGGTAGCTTCCAACGTATCGTTTACAACCATTGTATATTCTGCATTTGCAATGACCCTTCGAAGCTTCATAGCGTCACAAGGGAATACAGTTCCAGATATAATTCCCTTGTTCTTCACTTATCAACAAGATAAACCACAAACAAGCACAGACGGTGTACTGAAAAATTCATAGTAAGCCCGTAACGAATCGTTGGTATTTATTGAGCTGGTCAAAGAAAATTATTTTAACATATTCTAGTGCGCATGGGGTTTGTCGCCTTCCTCTTTGCGTAGAGGACAACCTTTCGAAATGCAGTACAGCCATAGAAGATGCAAAAAGAACTCAAACCATGCGGCTAGTGCAAAGAAATTTTCTAGAAAAGCTGATTATGACCCTGCCAACATCACTTCAAGCTTCCACACTGTAAGTAAAGCCGTAGCCCAACAAAAATGGGGGGAAGGAGAGAAGCGTTTAGTGCCTGTCCAAAGCAGGGGAAAGACCAAAACTGAGTTGTCCCATGCACTTTACATGTTAATTTTTCGACTTTGCAAAAACTAATCACAGCCGCTTAAGCTGCAGGCAGTCAGGTCAGAGATTCATTGAAGGATCCCTGTCAAAATTTGGAAGTAATTGGTTAATTGGTTGCTGAATTAATCAACTTCCAAATTAGTCACAAGTAAAGGGGAGTTGGAGCTTTTATGGCTAACTTGTGGCTCCACCTACTACACTGGTCGTACTGGCCAGCCTAATGCTAAAAAAATCACTTGGAGAGGCACTAAACTCTTCTCTCACTCCCCCCCCCCNTCAACTTCCAAATTAGTCACAAGTAAAGGGGAGTTGGAGCTTTTATGGCTAACTTGTGGCTCCACCTACTACACTGGTCGTACTGGCCAGCCTAATGCTAAAAAAATCACTTGGAGAGGTACTAAACTCTGCTCTCACCCCCCCCCCCCATTTTCGTTAGGCTACGGTAAAGCGTATTCCGTATATTTTTTGCTCGATTGAATTTTATTCGAATGAAACTTTTTAGCTTACAGTTTTGTTATTTATCCTAATTTGACCCCGCGATAATGCGGTTTTACACAAATTAGGTTTTATAGTATACTATTAATAAAAAAAAGATTGCCCCCAAGATCACTGCAGTTTCCAGTTAGTGAGTTGTGTGCTGTGCTTGGCTCATACCAAAATTAAGTATAAATTATAATCTCACAAAAGTCAAAAGATAGTCCTATTTTCAAAACATTTCAAAATAATTAGTCTTGTGGTGAAAAATATTCAACGGGATTTTCAAGTAAACTCTGAGCTAGGAATTACATTACAGCTAGGCCATATTATGATATGCTCAAGCAATTTTGATTGATGCTTTTTATTTAGCTACAATTAATTCCAATATACACTTCTGATCATACTGATTAACTTAATTATTTTAGAATATATTTCTTTTCAGACCTGCCGCACCCAGCATTGTATTCTCAAATGTACAAGGACCAGAACAAGGAGACTTATGGGGAAATACGTTAACTGATATATGTTATCATGTGTCTGCTTCAATGCCCCAGACATTTTTATTCCTGATTTTAGGAGCTCTAAGTTACAAGGGCTGTGTAAGATTCAGCTTCATGGGCTTAAGGAGTGTTTTCGAAGATCAGGAAACACTGGAAACATTTCGATCAAGTTTTGAGAAGAATCTTTCCAATTACTATATGACTACTGTATAATATCTAACTTTAATTCAAGTTATTGATGAAGTTGGTGCCGATAATAATTAATTTCAATGTTTCAAAAACACCTTAAAAAGCTTGTGTTGACACTGGAAAATTTGGTAATTGAGAATTGAACACAGAGGGCATATTTTTTCATCAAACTGAACATAGTCAGTGATTGCAATTGTTTTAATTAAAACTATACTTTTAATATATATTGTTGTAGCTTAAATTCTACTCGAGGCTAAAAAATAAAAACGGGTTGAATATTTGAACAAAGTGGTTCAAGAAGTAGTTTATAACTTGATTTGAAAATTTATTTATTTCTGGAGGTCAAGATAAGTTCATGATATTTAGGGACGAGTATAGGCGCAAAATGATAATCCAGCGTTGGCTTCGGTCTCACTGGATCCCAACCAACTTCAAATTGCTGAAAAATACTCGTCGTGAACAGAAAAAGTTCATCTCGAGCAAGATTTTCTCCTGCAAAAATGCAGGAATTAGACATATACATTTTAATTCACCTAATTTTCCCGCATAATTCTCCTTTCATCGCATTGCGCTATAGGACTGTTGTGTTCTAAAGAAATGTCGTTGGCATTTGACCCGCAACTCGGTACGACTTTTTTATTATTAAAGCCTATGGGATTGCAACCTGTGGACTTATCTTTGTATGGATCTATGAATGACCATTAAATCCTGGAGGAAACGGGTGCGAGCGAGCGAGGAAATTGCATTGACTAGGCCACGGACTTTGAACCCAAATAATGCGATGAAAGAAAACTTAAAGCAGGACTTGAGAATGGTATGGTAGTGAGACTTTAATTCAATGTGGCTCACCCAAGCATGCTCTTTTCCCCACTGAAAAGACGTGGTGAGCTACGTGATGTCGATTGACTGTACCGTCAGGAAACATGAATCGTTCTGGACGAAAATTTTCTGGGTCTCCCCAAACTTTTGCATCGTGTAGTGCAGCATAGTGGTTGGGCATTACTAAAGTGTTCTTGGGAATCAGATACTCGTTGACATACACGTCTTTAGTTGTATTGTGCGGCACGCCGAGAGGTACAAGAGCCGTGTACCGCAGAACTTCCAGAATCATACACTCTGCGTAGGGCATACTGCAAGCAGTAATAGTTCTTGTCTTATTTTCCGAATACTACGTTTCCCACGTATTTTGCTTACTTCTCTTTGTCCTTAAGTTCAGGCAGCCTTGAGGTCCCAATTTGTTCCTGAATTTCACTATATAACTTTAGTTGCAGTTCCGGGTTGAGAGCAAGAATCAGAAGCGTCCAAGACAACGTTGTACTTGTGGCTTCAGCCCCAGCGATGAACAAGTCCATCATAGAGCACAAGAGATTCATTTCTTAATGATAGAAAATGAGTGGCCATTCAATTTTTCAAGCTAATATTGATCCCTTTACCTCCCTCAGCTCCGAAAAACGAAGACTGTCTGTCTGAAGTTGCTATGATTTTTTCCCAGTAGGCATCCATTATGTCTCTATTACTTCCAGGGCAGTATGACTGTTTGTGTTCATCAAACTTTTTACGAATAAATTCAATGACGGGAGCATTCATACTAATGTATCTATTGTAACCACTTAGGTTTGGAGCCAATTTCGAGAATGTTGGGAAGAAGAAGAAAGCCCCAGCTGCTCCAGTATTTGTGATGGAACTGGAAAGAAAGTATTGCTAGCTTTTTGATATATTAATCCAAAAAATATAAATGCAACTCACGATGCAATTAGGGAAATTAGATGTAAAAATTTAGGGTCATGGTGATGAAATCTTTCTCCAGTACACATCCGCCAGAGGGAGTTGAGGACCGCTTGTATCAAATATTATAATGAGGAAAATCAATTTAGTTATATATTTTGCTTACCGGCATTAAATCGATGCTGAGTAGAGATAGGCTTCCCAAGTTCAAGTTGAAAATCTTCAATTAGTTCCTGTATTTCTTCGTGGATCAAACCTTCAATGGATTTACTACCAAACCCAAATTCTCTCAAGTTTTTGAGCATAAATTGTCTTTGCTCAGCCCATACATTTTCTTCCGTGAAAATGAGTCCTGCAATTCATAAATTTTTTAAGAAATAAAGTCCTAAATGCAAGTGCGGTGTTAATTTAAATTCATAATTTCGTTTCGAGGTTGTAAATGATTTTCAACCTCTTGGTTTTCCACATGTTCGTTCTGCAAACGGTCGAAGTTTAGGGCGCCCTGAGAAAGATGCCTTGTTGAAGCATTTCCGAAGAATTTCATTGTCGTTGATGACAATCCCTCGATATGAAGCAAAATCAATGGCAAATAGTCCACCATACTTCTCGCCCATTTTCATGAAAGTTTTGTACGGTTCTGACCCAAGCTGATGAACGTTACCAACTATTGGAATTGCTAACGGACCTGTAATGAACAAATCTTTTCGAAGTTGCCACCAAACAGAATTTTTAAGTTGATTACCTGGAGGAAAATTGTTGGGCCGTCGTCTTTTTACTAGACGGAGCAGAGTTATTAAAAATATCCCTAGCAGTGTTAACAACCACGTTAAAGTTATTAGCAACATTGGTACGTTAAAATTAAAATATCTCAGCACCGACGAAAACCTGCGGACAAGATATTTTCAGAATTACTTTTGACAATTAACTTCGTAGTTGTTAGTTGGATATTACGTGAACTTGGCTTTGAGCTGGAGCCACCATCACACTAAGTTTCCCTAATTATATTTTATAGGAAAGTAAAACCCATAAGATTAACACATAACATGGATACACTCTTATAGGAATCAAACTAGTTTTCAAGGAAATTATGGGGCCACATGGAATGGCATCCCACATCCATGAAACAGGAAAAAAAATCTTAGAGTACAGATAAGTTCTGATGGAAAGACCTCCTCCTACCTCTAAAAAATTGTTAAAGTCCACACAGGTCTGTAACTTGTTGTTTTAAGCCCATATAAATGAGAATTTATTTTAAAAATGAGACAAATTATGGTGGTCCAAATTAATCTTTGTGATGATACAATGGCACAGGGTGGAGATGATATTTTGACGATAAGATGACAAAGTCAATAGATAACAGTCATATGTTGATTTGTTAAATGATATTAAAAAAAAGTACGAAATATAAATAAATACATATTTCTAGGCGTAGCAATATCGACAAAATGTCATAATTCCGCGGCATGTACAACGGATCGACAGGGTTGTATTTTACGATATAAAGGTTGTTTCAAGGTGATTCTATTTTTGAGCACATCAGCATATGCAGTAATTAATTATGGTGGTCGTCACTGACACACTTTTGATGTGCCTGAGTCGAGGAAAATCACCAAAGCCATGGAGGTAAATTCATTTAATTTCAACCTAATAACAACTGATTACATCGTTGCAAACAGATGTAACCAAGTAGTGAACGATTCTAACGTGTTTGGTAGACGTTTTATAAACGATTTCTAAACGTTTAGTAGACACGTTGTTATACCGTATTACACTCCGCATTTACCCTGCTTTTCCCATAAGCAAATTCGAAATTCCCATAAATAAGCGCGGTAAATGCGAAGTGTAATCTGGACATACGGTAGGTAATAAGTAAATGAATAAATGGACAGGTTTTTTTGTGTTCCGCTAATCTTGCACATGCTTATTTTTTAAGATTCCAGCAATTTAGATGATGATTTAAATATTTGGCTGATAATTTGCTACTGGGTTGTGTAATTGAAGGCCAAAACGGATCAATTCAATTTTCCACTTCTTTAAAAATCAGACAATTCACACACACACAGAGATACATATAAACCCCTTCCCGATGCTCTATCTGCGGTTCAATTGCAAAAGTCAAATTCAAGATTATTCTACTCGACATTACACTTTTATGTGGCAAGGTCAATGCGTAGCATTCTTCTTCTAGTTCTTAAATTCTTAATTTCGTATAGACCTAAATCCCCGCTCTTGAGACTTGGAAACGGAGAGGGTACTTCCGGTTGTCCCAAATTGAATGCCAAATTGTTCCTTGGGTCAATCCCAATAATTTTTGTACCAAGGATTTCCTGCTAAGTCACTGAATTTACCATTACGGGGTCAATGAACTTGGTCATATTGACCCGGGTGGGGTGTCAAAATGTTCAGAAGGTCATCCTGAACAATGTTTAAATGGAGCAATTTACTGTATAAGTTGAACCTTGACCTGTAAATGTCAACAAAATTTTCCTTGCTGTTCTATTGTTTTTGATGTAAAGGTCAATATTTTAAATTGACTGCTTTCACTTGACACTAGAATGACAAGAATCCATCTATGTAGTACTTTCGGCTGTATAGAGTGGGCATTGGTTTTTAAGGGTGAATTATTTTCATAACAAGTGACCTTCAGGTCGTAGGTCCAAATATCATACCTATAAGAAAGTTGTTTATCTTGATGAAACGAAAAACTTTTGTAGGGGTAATTTTTTACGTTATGGGGTAATGCCAACTTTGACCTTGACATTTGACCCGGAAGGAGCTAACTTCCGGGCAATGTCAATACGGCGTTTCAATTAGGAGACCAGGACGTGTTCATTGCTGCAAGCAGCAATCTAATCTGTCCAGTAGTTCCCGAGTTATTGAAGGATGACAGACAGACGACAGACAGACAGACCGGACAAATGCATAATGTAGCTTCCGCACCTTAATAACATAGAGAGCACAGTGAGCATGGGACAGGATTTAGGTGTTAAATTACAATTTCCCAGTAGAATAAATCCAATAAAAGTGAGTTGTAGAATATAGGATAACTCAGTATTCCAAAGTCTCTGATCCAAGAACACTAACCGCTAAAGCCATATCGTCTAGAATGTTTGGACAAGGAGACGAGAACCTACCAGAACAGGTTTTTTGCAAGGACTTCAGACTTCAGCTTCAAGAAGCTTCCAGAAGCGGCTTGGATTTTCTCTTTACGTCCTTTAATGAGAAAACTGGATTTCAAAGTGATTTTATTGGGGATTCAAGACTGAATCTTGTCAAGACGCAGATTCCTGCGGAAGGATTTACGACCATAATGGCAATGGACCTTCTTGCAGACTGTTTTCCCCAAGACATCCTTAAACGTCTGTATGAACTTATGACGCCAAGGTTTCTCTTTACTGGAGTCAACTTTTACAAATATGAAAAGGAGCTTCCGGATGACGTTGAGGGTACTTCACTCGTACATCACATTCTTCTGCGTGAGGGCAAGATCTCTTACGAAGATCCTATTCACCATGTGTGTCGCCTTGTGCTTCTGAATACTGACAAAAATGGCGTGAGCCAGGTTTATCTGCCCCCTCGTGGAATTCGCGTCAACCGAATGGACCCTTGTTGTATGGCGAATGCTCTGAGGATTCTTTATGTAGCTGGATACGAGGATGAAGACACCGTGGTTAACACGGAAAACTTTCTTTTCAAGTGGCTAGAAGATGGAAATTACCTTCAGCATATCTATTTCTACCCTTCTCCGGACGCCTTTCTCTACTTTCTCTCCAGATCAGTTGCTCTGAATGAACGAGCCAAGAAGCGCTTCCAGGCACTTATTTTTGAACATTTACATCGTCGTATTGGAACTACCCAGTATCCCTTAGATTTGGCTATGCGAATCCTCGCCTTGGACAACTTAGGGCTTTTACATCAAAATGCCGTAAAAAATATTGTAAGAAGCGAAGCAGCCTTGTTAATCAGTCTTCAGAAGCCGTCTGGGTCGTTTCCCAAGGACGCACTTTTCAAAAAAGGGCGCTCCAGTGTATACTACGGTGGAGATGTCAGCACCATATTTGCCGTTGCAGCATTGCGTGCCTTCATTCGGTTTTAATCATTTAAAGCTAAAGATAAATATTAAAAAAATCTAGCGAATTTGTTGGGCGGTCAAATAAATCATTGTATTAAGTTCAGATATGCATTAATTTAACATATTACAAGAAAACTGTACTGTCAGTTGTTTTTATTTTGTTCACAAAATGCCAGAATCCGGCACACTCTGGAACAAAATGGACATTACGTTTTCCATGTTGCAGATCAAAATGAATCGTAGTTTATTAATAGCGGAAGCTATTATGCTTTTATTGTGTCTGTCTGACGTCTGACATCCGTTGACTGGCTACCGGAAATCAAATGGAGTCACCAATTCACCAATATCTTCCGCCAGTAGTTATACCTGTATTGCCATAGTTTATTTACTAAAGTTTCATTTGAAGTCCATCTGCGTGTAAAGAATGTAATTCCTGTTTGATGGTACTACCCACGCGTACATTTTCTAGCTCCATTTTGATTGGAATTCCAAGGACAAACAATCGCGTGTGCATGTGGGAGAACAACCTTACTATACAATGACAGTGAAACAGGTTAATCGTTTCTTAGCATTAAAAAAATTAGTAAAACTTGTTTCTCCAGTCATCCACTATACATTAACTAAAGACCACAGGGAGGCAGGACGCAGGGTTTAATTCCTACCAGCAAAAAATCATAATAACTCCGTATCAGTTTTAGAATTTGGGTTAATATTTCCTAAATTTCGTTGTTTAATATGGACTTGAAAATTGTACCGGGGCCTTTACTTGCAGTTTTGGTTGGAATTCTTGTATTCTACTGCTACTTTAGGAATGCTATCCGAAAATATCCACCTGGTAAGCCTATATAGCCTATATAGGCATAGTAAATTAGCTCTCATCAGGAAATGATATGTTTGTTATCGTGATTAAATGCTTTAGGTCCAATTGGACTTCCTATTTTGGGGAACCTTCTTCTCATTGGGGACAGGCCTTATATCAAGTTCACGGAGTATGCTAAGAAATATGGACCAATCTTTAGTGTGAACATGGGTCTGGACAAGTAAGAACAAACAGTTATTCTGTACCATTCCCTGTAAATAAGAAGAACGAATTAACTAGTTATGATTTAGTTTATAATATTCACATTATCATACAAGTATAAATACATGGTCAGGCTCGAAGAATTCTTTCTTTTCGAAGGTTAATTGTACTCAACGATATCGAACACGTGCAGGCGGCATACTCAGAAGCAAAGCTTATCGGACGCCCTGTAAATGAAGCTGCTTGTTTCCTAACCGGTAACAATGATGGTAATCTCAGCGTATACATTAAGCTAAAACTTCTAATCCAAAACAATGCGCCTAAGAAACAATATCTTTAGGTATCATTCAAGCCCAAGGTAAAACATGGGCAGAACAGCGTCGATTTACTGTTCGACACTTACGAGACTTTGGTTTCGGGAAGAATGTCATGGAAGGAATAATCATGGATGAAGTTAAAGAACTTGTAGATTGGATTCAAACTAAGCGCGGAACCCTAATTCCATTACATAGGCGATTTAGATTGGCTGTTGTGGTAATGAAAATTCATGTACTCGGTATTCGGTATCACTTGGATCATTATGCGCTGGTATATAAACTCCATTTAGAATGCACTTTGGACCATTCTGAGCGGAGAGAGATATGACCATGATGATCCTAAATTAATCAAAATACTGGATGACTTGGAGTTGTAAGGAAAGCAATATAAATTACTTAATTTGCTCACAGTTTCATTTTCAGATCCGCGAATGCCGTGCTTAGTGGCAAAGGGAAAAGTTTACTAATATTTTTTTATCCTAAACTTGCCAAATTGTTTCCTCGCTGGAGTGGATGGAACTACTTGGAAAATACAATCAAACCTCGGCAGGCAATGTTTGGGCAAGCTATTCAGGAACATGAAAAAACCATTGAAGATGGACACCCTAGAGATTTTATAGACGCATACTTAACAGAAATCAAAAACACTGAAAACAAAGAGTCAAGTTTTCACAGAAGCGTTGGCGGTAACTGCATGTAATCATCATTTTGGATAATTGTACTTATTGAAATTCATGTATAAAGGGAAAGCTCTTCAGTCTGTACTGGCGGACTTATTCGTAGCTGGTATGGATACAACTGCAACGGCATTGAGCTGGGGAATACTCTATTTACTCCACTACCCTGATGTTCAAGCAAAAATTCAGCATGAAATTGACGATATGGTCGGCAGATCTAGATTCCCTAGTCTAGAGGACAAAAATAGGTGAGCCAAATTACCGCGAAAGCCAGTTTTTCCTCATTTTCCAGCTTTCAATGATAAACTTTTATGTTTTTAGAATGCCATACACCGAATCGTTTATCATGGAATTACTCCGGATTACTTCTGTGGTACCAACGGTGAGCCATACAGCAACGGAGGACGTTCATTTCCAAGGGTTCTTGGTGCCAAAGGATACGATTGTATTGTCCAACCTTTATGCAATACACCATGAACCAAAAATATGGCGTGACCCAGAAGTTTTCCGCCCTGAACGTTTTCTAAGCACGGATGGAACAACGAAGAAACACGAGGCACTTGTGCCATTCTCAACTGGGAAACGAGCTTGTCTTGGAGAGGTGTTTGCAAAGGATCAGCTCTTTCTGTTCCTCACGTCACTGGCTCAACGGTTTACAGTGCAGGCTGAATCGGAAACAACGAAGCCAAGTCTGGCCGTGAAGGTCGGCCTTGTCCTACAACCCCAAGACTATTGTATTTTAATGAAGGAAAGGTACTAAATGAGACTTTAGTAATTAGTAAGAACGTACAAAATAAACTGTGGCAACACAGGTATAACCAACTAGCGGAAGATATTAGTGAATTTGTGGGTCATGTGGTTTGCCCTTTGACCTCCGGTAGCAGGTCAACGGATGGTCAGAGGTTATGAAAAGTGTAGGCAAATGGTAGACAATATTTGACGCATAATTTTTGATAAAATTTGAATTTGATTTTTGACCTTCTGACCTTCGAGCGGCTGCTGTTTAGGACGTCGACAACGTCCTAAGGTTTGGGGTAATTTTCAAAAGGGATATTTATATCTTTCGCAGGTTTTTATTAATAATCATATTGACTTCTCTAGTGACTAAAGACTGTTAAGCCAATTGGTTTCGTATTTAATATTGTTGACCGAATTCATACGGAGTGTTGAAAACAGGGCTTGGATTGAACCCTGGAACCTCACATCAGAACATTTGAACACTATTATTTTAATCTTAGGAACTTTACTTGCCATTACAATAGGAAAAAATACAAGGCTAGAATCCACATTACTTTCTCCAGAACTCTGTACATTTTAGTGACAAGAAACCAGATTGAAAATAAAGCAGAATCAAAAGCAATCCATCATTTTTATGCTGTCAGTTATCACACACTGTGATGTAATATTTCCAGTAAAAGTTTCTTGAGAACTCGGATCGACTGATAACCTCCGCACATGGAGATGATGTCAAATTTGCAAGAAAGTGGAATCAGTAGAGGACATGTTGACTATACGCAGGTCAATTGATCTCCTCATTCATATTATAGTATGCCAGCTCTAGAAAGAAAAGTTCACAAGAAATTCCTTCAAGGTGATGCAATGTAGAGCATACAGAACAACGGGGAAGCAGAATTCTACCAATAGCAAAAAC
>VNWY01001722.1:0-11963 GCA_009869845.1 Pseudachorutes palmiensis
CGTTTCTTGATTTTTTCACCCATTTCATCCAAGATGGGTAACATGGATTCGACGTACGAGGTATCAAGGTACAATTCCAGTTCCTTAGCCACGGTTTCATCATTTGCAAAAAATTCGACGCCTATGTGCATGTTTTCAAATACGAGTGGAATATAGTCCACAGTTGATTGGCGAACCGTTTCAACGAAAGTCCAGTCTGCATTCATTTTAACTAAAAAAAAATAAATATAATAAACTTACTCGGCTATTTTGCAGGGTACAATGTTGTGTAAATTATCCTTACCCGGAGTTGCAGCCACAAAGGCAGCGAGGACAACTAAGCCTATCAATGCTGGCTTCATTTTTCCTATAAAGTGAGTGAAAGTTCCATAGTGTATGATTTTGCAAGGGATGATTCAATTCCATATGAAACTGAAAGATAACATTTTCACCACTGCAGTTTTGTTAGTTTAATTTTGTATTCTCCTGGGCCTGAGTATAATTAAACAATCAGAGAAAGTGCTAGACGAAAGATATTTCGATATGAACAAGATTTAAATGTTCGAATCATTACAAGAGTGTCAATTGGCATTTGTGCATTTCTGAGCCACGACTGAATTTCTCTACAAAGCGTCAAACCAGACATTTGATTTTGTCTAATTTTTATTTTGCCTTCCATCGAAGATCAATTCTAGAATCACATTGAGAAAGGAGAGATTACAGTTTTAGATTTTGGTCATGCAATGCAACAATAAAATCGCCACCACCGCCATCAAAAGATCACATACTTTCCACATTTCAGAAAAATTGCAAGAAGCGAATTATATTAGGATAGTTTTGTATTGCTTATCGTTTAACCAGAAAGAGGACGCGACAGAACAACGTTTAGTTCCGGTAGGGCATGAAACTTACAACATTTTGAAAATGAGTATAAATTAGAAATCGCATATTGGAAGTGCGAAAGTGCTGGTTCTATAGCCTAGATTTGTGACAACATTTGACATTATTATTTAACATTATTCCTTACATTACAAGTTTAACTTTATAAAGATTCGTTGCTGGGAAAAAGTTTCCTGGAGGATTTCCTTATTATTCCGTTTAATTTTTATTGCAGTTTAGTAGGTTTTAAACCTTATTTCCTTATTACTTCTTTTCACTTTTTAGTTAAATAGAATCAATTCTTTCTTCGTTCTCTCTTGAGTAAGTATTGCTCTCTGTTCATTGGTTGTTGGAAGTTAGACTTAAGATGTAATGAATTGGGACTTGACTCTGGTCCACTTAAACCCTTAGTTTATCAGACTAGAACTTCCAGAGACTAGAATTTAAAAAGGGCAGAATCTGTTTGAAATCTTCGGCCTCTCTTTCAGAGCTAAACAGCGGTTTTACATCTCGCCTGAAACAAACAGAGATGGAGTTTGAAATCTCAACTTGTAGCTCCAGTCAGTTTTGGATTGCTTGGGAAAGTGGAGATTCGAAGTTGATTCCAAAAATTGAGCAAAAGTGTAAATGGAATCTAAAAAGTCCTCAATTTAAACTTCAAGTGAAAAGGAAATGGTGAAAATTAATCCATTTCTTAACAGAAGTTCCTGTTGTGCTGTCTTTTTGCAGTTGTCCTTAAATTTAAGTTGCAGAATATTGCTTTGAATTTACTGCTTTGCGTCACAATTTCAAGCGGAACTTGAGGAAGATGAGTCGCTGTGGATTTGTTCTTTGAAGCAGGCAGAGTCGTAGTGTTTGTTGAGGTAAGACTTGAGGGCAAAAGATTTGTGACAATTCCGACACTTGTAGTTCTTGGCAAGCGAATGGGTTTGCATGTGGGCCCGGAGGTTGGATCGATCTGCAAATGTTTTCCCACATTCAGAACATGCGTATGGTTTCTCTCCTGTGTGACTGCGCATGTGACCTTGAAGGAGCCATGGACGGCTAAACCCTTTCCCACAAATTTCGCACTTGTGAACCAAATTGTGTGTCAGGAGGTGCATCGAGAGAGCAGGCATACTCACGTACGCCTTCCCACAAGTGGGACACCTCTTGGCATTCTGAGAATCCAGACTTCTGTGCGTTTGTTTATGCCGGGAAAGATTTGAACTCGTTGCGTAATGTTTGCCACATTCGGAACATGTGAATCGTTGCTGTTTCTTTGAACCATCTTCGCTGTCCTCTTCCAGTTCAGAAATCTCATCATCGGTAAATCGGATTTGGCGAGATTTCTGGCGGCTATGATGACCATTGCTCTTTCGTTTTAGGCGGATGTTTTTCTCCATTTTGCTTCGATGAGATCGATTAGCCATCCGACGTCGTGGATCCACAATGATCAAATCTTCAAACGAGTAGTCAGATGGCGACGTTTTCTCATCAGTGCTTCTGCTGTCTTCGTGATGTGACTCCATCAATGGTTCCTCGTTGCCTATATAACGGTTTAATAGGAAACATTTCAATTTCATTGACAGAGATTTATTCTTGGTTATTGCATTACCAGGACAGATATTCTCAGCGTCCGAAGAGTATTCGGAAGTTGTTGGCGTGAGCGGTGTGGACTTTAGCACTCCAATGCTTGTGTCCATGTCATGCGCAGTGGGAGAAGACATGAGGAGAGTAAACGTAGGAGTGGAGTCTTGGCTGTCAGAAAGCAACGGTGATTCCGTAGGAGTCAATGGAGGGTAGTAGTATGTCGCCGTTGCAGGGTGTTCCAATGAAATGAAAGTTGGTTTCGGTCGTGGTGGAAGAGAGCGGGACAGTTCAAGTAAGTCTTCTGCAATTTCCCTCTCCTCTGGTGTTCTGATTCGCAGCAATGGACTTTCAGTAGCCATTTGATCTCCAATGGCAACAGTCTTCACTTCCGCAGGATCTGAAACCAAAGTGAGCTTCCGTGTTATAAAATTAAATTACGAGCGTAGGATGCCATCAGTTTGATTTACATATAGTATGGCAAGCGTGTGCTTTCACCCACGTGTGGATTGAAAGTCAATTTGCGGGATGAATGCGAGAGTACATAAAGGAACTCGATTTAGGAATCTACTTTCCCGTTTTACTTTCACTGCTTGATTTATTGATCCCCCTGGTTTACTTCCCTTTCAAAAATAAATGGAAACGGGTTCAATTGCCAACCCCTGTTGAAAGTGATGATTATAAATGATGAGTATTTCTAAATAATAGAGTAGAGGCTACTCCCATCGCAAGACTTTTCGAGCTAATCGTTTGCACCTTGGAGAGTAAAAGTAGCCTTTAAATGACAAGGTGCCCAGTGGGATGGGACTAATGGTCACTCACAGCTACCGCCAATGCCCTATTCCGCAGTAACGCTCTTTCCATCGAATTTCTTTTGAAGATGGATAGTAAAAGAACCAAAGAAGGATCTGCTGGCTATTTCTTTTACCATGGCCGTCGCATTGCCAAACTCCTGTGGGATTTGAACTTCTCCATTTGGGATTCACGGGTGATGAGCCTTCAAAGACTTTCTCCGTCCAGTCTCTCCTGGCTCTCAGGGAAAGAATTTTCCATTGAAATCTCCTCTTTTGGAAACATTGCATGTAGGTGGATGGACGTTTGTAACGCCTCATGAAAAAAATCCATCATCCTTGTAATCCCCGTGTTCAAAGCCGTGAAAAATTATTACAACAAACATCCGAGAAAGGTTTTCATAAACCTCGGCTCAGGTCAAAGGAAAGCCTCCTGCTCTCCAGATTTCGAATATTTTGAAGTAATACAAAGGTGAAAGCCCAAAATTTTTATATGTCTCATATCTTATGGACCGCTGCTGGAAATCTATTGTTTTGTTGTTGAATTGTTTGATTTTAACGGGCGTCACTTGCCAATTTGAGTCTCTCTGTATAGCTCGTTAAGTAAAAGTGTAAATGTTTACTTTCCCATATCTTGTTTACATTATCCCACTTTCTCATGAAGGGAAAAGTCTCTTACTATATCCTAACCACGTTCGGCCTAATATATAGTAACCGCAATAATAAACAACGCGGCAGAATTCTGCCGGCCCAGTTCCTATTTTTTACACATTTCAGAAATTGTCTTGAAGTGTCAACGAATCAGAGCCGATGTGGTTTAGAATTGGAATTAAACTGAAGCTTTCAGTTCTTAGAGAAAGCCACATACGTCAGTAGCAAAAAGGGGAAGTGATTTGACATGATTCATTTGAGACTTCCACTCCTCCCTGTTGGATTTGCTTACATTTCCATTTCCCTCAAGTCAAAACGCGTCATTCTTCCTTACAATGTCCAATTAAACTTCCCTTTAGCATTGATTTGAAACTCACGTGTGATGGATGCCTCCACTGTTGATTTCAAGCTGACGAGGTCACTGGGTGGAGGTTCGTGATGGATGGGACTCTCCCAGTCTCCACGACCACCAAAGTATTTTGCTTTCTTTACCAAATAGCATCGGGGCATTGTGAGATTCTATTGCTGTGAGTGTGTTCCTTATGTTGCAACAGAGTGTTCCTGTTTTATATTGCCGTCGTAGATGCCTGTACAAAATGGATCTAATTATGCTACAAAATTCCCTCGATGGGGTCAGTCAGTTTCTCTTCTTCGTTGTGACGAGGTTGGGGCAACCAATGATGAATTAAACTACCTCATACGACCACCTGGAAAAGCAAACGCGTGTGTATAGATTTCAGATTCTAATCGATGATGGACAAAGTCGGGTTTTATTTACCTAACCCCTTTGTCAATCAGGTCGGTGGCTTCTTACCTTCTTTTGTTTTTTCAAGAGACACCTGTTAGGAAGAATGCCCGGTCATATCTCTCAGTTCCTCTGCTGTAAGGAGCTTTGATTTTCCTCCAGCTCGTGACTTGTGCCAACGCCACGTCCGTCTCTGCTGCAGTGGGTTTACCAGTGGGGTACTTGTCCTTATGTTGTTGACCCTAGTGTAGGGACTTGTTGTTGTTATGACTGGAGCAGCTGCTTCCGATCTCGACTGCCTCGCTGAATGAAGGGGACTGAAGTCCAGGGGAGCTCTCCCTCAAAATATCCGAAATTCGGATCCATTCCAACCAACTAAGCGCAGTCGTCCCGATTTCAATGCAGGAGGGAAACTAATCGATAAACCTGAGGGGAAGGAATCGCTGCTGCTATTCAGCGAAAGCAACGGCGGACGCCAACGAGCTTTGTGCTTGCTAGTCCCGGTGTGCAAAGGCCACCACCGCCCATGGCACCCGTTTCATTATGAGATAAATTGAGGCAAAGGCTGATGGTATCCATCTGACGACGGCTGCCGTTTCTCCTTTTGTCTCCTACGAAATCCAACAAGTCCAACTCCCAGGTTAAGAGAACGACCCTCACTTTCTTCTAAACTTTCTCCTAAGGACAGGCTCAACACCTTCAGAAATCAGACGCATCGATAAGCTTCAGGTTTGAGACAAAAGGAGAAAGCTGACGTCAACTCAGCCACTCAGCGGTGGATACACACAAGCCAAATTGTGTGATAGAACAAAAGCTATACAAACCTACAAATAAAATGAGCTGCTGATACAACCAATGATATAAGAAAGAAAATAAAAAATCCTTAAAAAGCAGCAGCTACATATTGCATAGCCCCGGATCAATAGAAGTATATACTAATATTAGTTTAGTATGTCGCATTTATCTCTCGTTCTGAGAATTTCGGTTCATTAAAATTGGTCTTTATACTTGCTTTACGCAATTCGAAATTCCGCGTGAGTTCTTAGAAAGGAGAAATATATGAGCTCAAATATTTCTATTCTGTGTAGAAATCGAAAAGGTTTTTCTTTGCAATCAGTCGTGTGGAGACGCATCCAGAATAACAAGTGCTCATCCTAACATCCCCTTGGCTCCGTTTGATCAAAAGCCACCAAGAGACGCTTCTTCCTAACGACCAGGAAGGAAAACAAAGGAAAAGGAAATGAGACAATGGGAAGTTGTAGAGCTGCGAGAATAAAAACACGTGAGGATTATACTAGCCAGAAGACTTGCAGAGAGTTCCCTTGGTGCACTTCAATCGTCGTGTCCATGCCGCAGTCATTGGGAACTTTTCAAACTGCTCAGCATCCAAGGAAACAACGACGTAAGAGTCATCTAGCTACTTTCCCTGAGGTCTATCACTTTCTCCCTTGAATCCCGCATGGATGCATCCCTGTCTCATTTTCCACTACCCGACTTTCTCCACTTTCAACTTCCCTTTCCAAAGCTATTAACAAGAGTGGCTGTAAAACTAGAAAAAATCCATTACATTTCGCTTGTTTTTTAATTTGAAGTTAGCGTGTTTAAAGCCATGCTTGGCTTTCACACTTTTGGCAATCAGTTTGAACCCATCGATCTCTTATTCCGCTTTCCATTTGGTGTTGAAGTGACTTTTTTTCGTATAAGAAGGACGAGTGGAGGCGACGTCTTGTGAAAGATGGCTTTTTCCCGTTTTTGAGTTGTTTCGTTTTAAACTGAAGGCGGGGAGGAGGAAAGGAGGAGAATGAGGTTAGCGTTACAATTTATGTCTTTCATCTCTAGACGTTTTTATGATATAAAACATAACTGTTGGTGGGGAGGCAGAAGGCGGGGTGAAGCTGGAAGATGGAACTGACACTCTGAAAATGAAAAAGAGAAAGTCGAGGCGAAAGAGTAATTTGAGTTTGGGCCCATAAAACCAAGCTGGCTCTCCTTGCAGCTAGCTGCTAGCTAGCTGAGCTCGGCCTATGGAAGCACAGCGGCGTCCAAGGAGAAAACTCATCTGAGGAAGATCCCATCAGCCACTTTTAGAAGCCTCTCTTTGTTTTTACGGCTCCCGCCTTCCCTCCTCCTATTCGGATCCTATCCAAAGAGAAGCACAACAAAAGAAGAAAACCCGAGCGAAGATAAATCTCTACTAAAACTTTGACTCTCTCCTCCAAAGCTTTGTTTATAAATTTTTTGTTCAACAGGTTATTATGGGCCACAGAGGTCTCATATTGCTTTGCTTTGGAGATTACCTTACAGCTTCCAGTCCCTGGCTGTCAGCTCTTATCACCAATCAGACAACAAGTGGAGATTCCCATTTTGATTGAATGCAAAACACCCTGCAGGTCCATTTCACACGTTCCATATGAACCTATAGTCGATATTAGGCAGGAGAGGAAGGAAAGGGAAATCGAAATGACCAAGCAACACATCTTGATTCAGGCGAGCGCCATTATTTCCCAGTGGAATCCAACGCACCTGGTGATCTCCTTGTAGGGAGGGTTTTACTGAAACAGCGCGCGAAGAAGCAGCCCCTCATACAAATGGTATATTACTGAAGCGGTCATCCTCAGAAAGCGTCTGCCGATGCTCTCAAGCGAAGAAAATAAACGGGATTTGTTTTGGGTGGGGAAATTTCGGGGGGAAATCCTTAGAGGGCACTCAACTTAATACAAAGTAAGAGTGGGGCATTTCCACACCGGAAATCTGGCTGCCCCAAAACCTTTGCATCGCCTTGAAAAAAAACTTGTATTCAAACCCCATTGATTTCTGAATTTCCTGAAGATTTCATCTAAATGGAAGCATGAGGGGAAATCTCTGGGAATTTAACGCCTCGCGTAAGGCATAAAGTGGCGCGTTCAAATCCCCGAGTTGGAATTGTCTCGTAACTAAAAATTAGTTGAGGGGGAAGCATTGTTGGGGTGGTTGGTAAGATCCGTGGAGTGTGAAATAGGCGAAAGAGAAAGATAAAAGTGAAAGTTGTGAAAGTTCTGGTTGGTCTAAGGATGGAATTGCCATAACTTAAACTTTCCCTCCTTCCCTCTTTCCTACCTACCTGTTACCTCTCCCCCGGGAAAACCAAACAAAACTCTCCCTGCTCTTTGTGTCCAATCTCTGCCCTCTTCCCTTGACTTAATCCAAATGTTGACTTTCACCGGGTAGCAAGAGGGAGTGGACCTGTGCCACCCGCCCACCTGGTACACCAACACACAAACTTTCATTTCCTTAATTATGAGTCAAAAGAGAAAATCCGGATAATGTAAAGACGAGGGAAACATGCAAAGTTGCTTTGAAACTATTGACATTCAATTACGCTCCACATAGACTCTCTCCTTCCATAATTACCCCCTTCCAGGGATTGGAATTACAGGCAGACTTAATTTCACCAAACATCGGATCTAGAGTCGAGATAAGCAAGACGGAAAGCAATTAAATGTCAAAACTTGGAATGGCTTATAAGGAGAGAAGCACCTCCCATAAACCATTTCAAAGAATAACTCAATAAATAGAACATACTATGCAAGGAACACGGCAGCTTTTAGTGAGTGGTACAAAAGGCTCCTTTTACTCTAAATGTAGGTCAGGGGAAAAATTAATTTTTAATTTAACAGTTACACGCGTTTTATGCAAATTGCTAAATCCAAGGTGACATTTAAAATTGCTTGGATTTATGCAAATGTGCAACATGCAACACTTTTTTTTTCTTTATAGAAAATGAACCATTCTATAAAGAATTTTTTTAGGGTTAGCCTTAAATGTCAGCAGAATTACATTCCGTGTTTATCCCAAATTAGAAAATTTTCTTCCCCTAGTGGGAACAAATGGGATTGAAGTGGAGACTCTAATTCGTCGATTGATTCAATTGTCAAGGAATGAATCATAGGAAGTTAAGGAGGGCTCTGTGAAACAAGGGATCCAAATAGAATCAGTAAAGGGTGGGGAGATGATGCGGGAATGAAAAGGCGCGCGTAAAATGAAATGGGAGGAAAGAAATTATAATAATTTATTGTGAGCAAGGGGGAAAAGGGAAAGCGTTGAAAGGAAAGCCATTTCCCTCTTTATTTCTCCTTTTCATACTTTCACCGCTTTCCTTTCTTTCATCTGACGAACTCTGATTCGTCTTCCGGTCAGGGGCTTTGGTCGAGGCTCACAACAATAAACAGAAGAAAGGAGGATGATCAACGCAGAATTCTGATTACATCCGTGCGACACAAAAAAAAAATCAAAAATGAAGCTGAAGGCTAGCTGTGGGGGAGCTTTGAAACATTCGACTCTGCCGCGTCTGCCATAGTCGTTGGTTTGCAATAAATTCAAAACTTTTGGGAACGACAAGGCCAGAAGTCCTTAGAAAGAATCCTTAGAGTTGTAACCTCAAATGAGCCCAGAGGAACCCAGTAGACGCCGTCATTTCTGCATTTGTACCTTTCAACGTATCTCTTTCTGCTAGATTTGACCTGTAGGTATGATTGCAGTTGTTCTAGCCACTGCGACTGTTGGTGCGTGTTCGAAGTGATTACATTCCGTCTTCGTCGTCCATCTTAACGTTCCCACCTTGTCGGGCACGGCTGAGTGTCAGTCAGGGGAGTACGAGAAACGTGTCGATGGAAGAGATAAGGCACATTTACTCCCTGCCTCCCGCACTGTTTTTACACCCGAGAAAGGAAAGTGCAATTTCTGCTGTCGTCATCAGGCGGAGATTCCCATAAATTGGGATCCATTGGCAATTAAAGGCTTTGGTTCCATAAACTCCTTTTCTTTTCCTAATCTCACTAATGACTTTTTTTATGACCTCCATTTTTACATGACTTTACCAATTTGTAAAAAAGAGTAGGACGAAATGGACTATAAGAGGAAGGGGTAAGAGAGAAAGTCTTTCCTTTTCCCGTCCTCATCATTACAAAGAAGCCAAAGACACTCTGACGACTTTTCTCCTCACCTTTCTTAGTTCTAATGATCGGATTTTCTTGATTCGTTTTTTCCAGTTTATTGCCCATTCCCTCCAATTATTCTCCCAGTTTGGTTCTTTTTAGGACATGGAGGAGCAGACGGGCTAATTTATAGAAGAAGGAGAACGATAAGAGCTCGAATTACGACCATTAGACGAATCACCAGCATCCGCCATTCCCAGAAGCCCACTCGAGTCAACAAGTTCTCAAGAACGAAATGCTTCCATTTCAAGTGTGTAATACTTGAACACAAAGTAAACATCGAAAGAGTATAAAATGTGTGTGTATGTGATATGGAAGTAGAAGGAGCGCATGTTCAGAGTGCAACGGCACTTGAGCCGAGGCGGCTAAGATGAATTTTATTGTTATGATTGGAAGTGGAGTGGAGGGAAAAGTGGTAGTGGAATAATCATAATTCCGAGTGAGTGAGCATTGGTTAAATTAATTACGGGCGAAAGGGGGTTGACATGAAATGAGCCTCGGAAGCGGAGGAACGAAAGTGATTTCGTTTTAAGTCCAAGCCGTTAAAGTTCGACTCTCTTTTCAGACCTAGCTCCAACAGCCATTTCCAGGAGGACAAGGAACAAAATCCGAATCATCCGCCACCCATTTCCCAACCAGATCATGAAACGAGCCAAACGACCCCCAATTTCTCTCTAATTTCGCTACCATCACCAAAACGGCGCTCCTTTTTAGAACTACTCCTCATGCCGATTCCCTTGTTACCACTGCTTGCACTGCCTTTCGCATTACTACTAACAACCAAGCATTAAACGAGGAAAAGAAGAGCAACAGCGACACACCGGAAAAATGAAGAAAGAAAGCACAATGGGGAAAAGCTTTTACTCGAATATTCAGTTTCGCTTCAGCTACTAAAAATTCACGACAGTTGCAAAATTATATGCCTTGCAGCAAGCAAAGCATCATAAAGCAATGGCGAAAAAATGCAGAAAGGGTGTCATAAAAATTATTGTGTCGAGAGTAAATCGGCCGAGCTTAGTTTGCTCTATAGCTGCGATAGCCAAAAATTATATAGAGTCGTGTGCTTTATTTTGTAAGAAATTTTGTACAATGATGATGTGACACACTCGTCCGTTGTTGGAATGTTTAACTGACTTTTGATGAGAAATACAAGAGCCTTGGTGGCGGTGGTGGTGGCAATAAATCTTAGTGCGATGGCTGTTGTTGTGGGTAGCTGGTGAATGTCGCTTTCCCCGCCTTGTCGCCTGATTATGAAAACAACACTTTGTGGGTGGGGCGTGCCTATTGGATTTCAAAATGGCACATTCCAGTCCTCTCCCCGCGTCCATGATGATGGTGACTGTGGATGGTAATTAGGAGTGACACACTTGGGTGGCTTAGGAAGGATTCCGAACTTGGTCCATTAATATCCACTCTCTACACACCACGGCCATAAGGGAGAAAGCCAACTTTCACCCAAAGCCATTTCCACGTAAGGACATAAGGATTGCAAAACAAAACCAAAGCCAGCCTGACTGGGACCGAGCTCATTCATCCTTGGAATTCCCATTCCACGGGAGACAAATTCTGAAACAACTATTTCCCCTCTGTTGCTTCCTCCTCCTGTGCGAACAAATTCAAAATATCCCACCTTTTACTCTCCCAGGTATGTCCAATGAGATTAGAGTCCGGACCTTGGCAGTAATTCCCAAGCCCATAAATCCCCGTTGTTATGACACGTTAATTAGAACAGAGGATCCGCCGATGCTCCCTCGTTGTCTCTCCGGCTCTTCTGGACGGGAAATTAAGACTCTAATCTCCCCCGGATGAATTTATTGACTTGAATTCCACGCGCCTCCATCCTCGCTTTCCCTCTCTTCTAAACGAATGATTAATTTCAAAGGCGGAAGTCTTTGGATTTCGTCAGTCGTGTTTGTCAGTCTAATCGGGGACATAAATCTTAATCTCACTTTCTCTAATCTTCAACCATCGGCTCGTTTTCCTTGATGAAATTCAAGTCTTTATAAGTCTTATAAGCGCACACACGCCAGGGCATTGGATGTCTTTTTAATTACTTCTACGCCACCATTCAAACCAGATAAAAGTCGCACAACACCCCCTCTAACCCTAAACTTAAAGGAAACTTGGCTCTTGCTCTTAAATTAAAAACGTTCAAGGAACCACTTCCCAATTCCTCAGCGGCAGTGGTTAGACTTCAATTCTGGTACACTGCCAAATGGCATTTTTCTAGGTTTCAGTTCCGCTGATGAGGTGACCGGAAAATATCCGTTCACTCTGGGCTTTCCAATTTTCCCTTCTTTCTGGAGAAAACGACGTTGAGGTGAACTTTTGATTATTCCCGCTGCTCCCCATCAATCTCCTGTAATGATCGTGGAA